>JAODKN010000134.1:7226869-7253715 GCA_026774425.1 Petrocephalus zakoni
TTGGAATTACGGCGGCCCGATTGGCCGGGCACATTGGAATACGGCGGCGCGATTGGCCGCTCACATTGGAATACGGCGGCCCGATTGGCCGGGCACATTGGAATACGGCGGCCCGATTGGCGCGCGGACATTGGAATACGGCGGAGCGATTGGCTGCTCACATTGGAATACGACGGAGCGATTGGCCACTCACATTGGAACGCGACGACGCGAATGGCCGGCTCCATTGGAATACGGCGACGCGATTGGCCGGGAGATTGGAAGATTGGACAGACGAACGTGAGTCAGGTAGCGCCATAGCTAAGGTTAAGCTGTAATAAGGATGGATGGATGGATTGTCTGGCAGACTGTCCACATCGGTAACTCTCAGAAAACCACCAGGTGGCACAACAGAGCTGTATTTTACACTTTTCATGCCTGTGGTAGTGTTAAGCTATTTATTCTCCATGAACAAAAGGATGCTGATATTTAGCTATGCATATAAATATTTAATACATGACATTGCATATTTTATATGCCTGAAGCCATCATCAGATTACAATAAAAACAAAATCATTGTACTGAGATCAAACTAACAACTTCAAAACAACTGTTTTAAGATGTCAGGTATCAGAATCAGTTTTATTTCTCGAGCATTATAAAGCTAGAAAAAACTCTTTGAGATTAGAAAAAAAATCAGACAAATACTCTTTTCCCTTCCCTTTTCGTTGTAATTTTCACTATTTTAAATACAAAGCCTGCCTTTTTGAGCATTACCACAATTTTTATCCACAAACAAATGATCAGTAATCAGTTTTAGACCACTAAAGACACATAAAAGTAGTTTTAACACGTCTCACCTTAAAATCTTAGAAGTTATTATGTACTTGTATAAAAGGCAATTCATTCGTTAATTATTCGAGTTTCTTTGATGTGAATTCTGCAACACATTACCCAGTCAAATTATTAAAATTGTGATCCCCTGGACGACGAAATGTAAAGTAGGTTTCAAGCCATGAAATATTTTAAACTATGCCTTTGATTATTTTTCCCAGCTACCGATGACCTAACGCGGGTCCCAGTTTATTAGCAGGTGGGGGTTTGTATGTGAGCTATTTTTTAGGACATCGATTCTACATCACTGAATAGAGGGGCACGGTAAATGGAGTGGAAACCCCGAATGATTCAGGGACTTGGGCGTGGATTGGGACCCCGGGACCTGTCAGTAGTCAGGAGGCGGGGGGCCCAGTCTCATCCCTGGGTGCAGAACGGGTCTCTATTTTTTCATCCGTTTGACTGATTTACAACTGACGGTCTGCTGACCAGATCATCCCGTTTAGAGCACAAGGAGAAAGCGTCCGCTCGCAGAAACACACCAACATTCCCATCGAAGATGAAAGAGGAGTTCGCAATTGCATCTTGATGGAGTGTTTGATTTCTTCGTTACAAATGTACCACTAATTACACACCTTCGTTAAAGTGTTTTAATCGGGAAAAAAAAACATTTTTAATAGAGAATGTGTACATGTTGCGAACTCTGCATAGGATAAGCAAAAATATGACGTTATATATCTTTAAATATAAATTTTACATGGATATTTTTTTATTAAAATAAGGAATTATGAGTAGAAGAAATTGAACACGCACACATTAAAATCGCATATGCCATACCCAATTAAGTTTTGCGCACTGATATGTTCCCACCTGTTACGGAAATGTATTTTTTTAAAACTGATAGCGGCTTCTTTACCGGGGAGAAACTCCGAGGCGACAGGAAAAGCGATTTGCTTAGTGGGATTTCCCACAGTCGCTCCACCCAAAAGGGATAAGGCGAGTTAAAGCGATCAACACGGCCAAAAAAAAAGGACCGGAGTCCAACTATTTACAAGCTCCCGGCTCAGCCCCGGAGCAAAGTCCCGTGCGAGTAAAATCACATGGCATTTTAAGAATGCTCCGAAGATGGCGGTGGCAACTTCAATTCCCAGTAACAGAGTACAGAAAAGTGGTTTTTTAGAAGTGTTGGTGCGGGACCAGTGGCACAAAGTGCTGGCCGGCTTGGGGGAAGACGCGCTGACGCTGAGCTGCGACGATCCGGGCGACAGCGTCAACCTGAACGGCATCAGCAACGGCTCTTACGGGGGCGACTCCGGCCACCGGGACCCCAGCAGCAGCCCCAAAGCCCCGCTCAGGACAGTCTTCACCGATCTGCCCCAGCAAGTGCCAGAAGCCATCGCCAACAGAAAGAGATGCGTCAAAGTGATAAAGCAGGAGACGGGGGGTCTGGGGATCAGTATCAAAGGCGGAAAGGAGAACAAGATGCCGATACTTATTAGCAAGATCTTTAAGGGTCTGGCGGCGGATCAGACCCAAGCCCTCTATGTGGGGGACGCGATTTTGTCGGTGAACGGCGTGAACCTACGGGACGCCACCCACGACGAGGCGGTGCAGGGACTGAAGAGGGCTGGGAGAGAGATCACCCTGGAAGGTAAGCCGGTGTGCGACGGCGGCGGCGTGCGGCTCTGTCAGCGGGCTCTGGAAGTGTAACTAAATTGCAGGCGATGGCATGATGAGACTACAGAATATACACACATTGTATGGAAGACGCAATAACTGGTAAATTATGTATATCTGGGGGAAAAAAAACCCTTCCGATTTACTTTCCGGACGCCGCTCCGTAATAAGTGTGCTTTCTGCGCGCTCGCGTTTCGCAGTCCGCACGGACTCGCGCCTTACGGGCATGCGCCCTGCCCGTGGCTCCGCGGGTCCCCCTCCACGTTGCGAAATGTGACAGCGGAGGTAACTAGTAAGTTAAATGCCGTGCGAACTTGGGCTGATTGCCACCGACCGATAACGCTCATATTTGCAAGTCAGCTATGTTCAACCTGAACGTGCGCGTTGCTGCATTAGTCCATTAAAAACAAGAAGTGTTCTTCGACAGCCGAGCCCAGGACATCATCGCTGTTGTAATATGTGCAATGTCAATTATGCATTATATGGTATTATGAAGTACGATGGCAGTGTAATATTGTGTTATTGATAGTACTAAACAGTGTATATAAAAGTACAAATAAATGGTAGAAGCCAATCTATAGACTGGTATAGCTTAATAATGCTTACGTGGGGTAATTTGTGTCTTTAAGGGTTGGATGAACTTTTGTACAACATGCGTAAATGGTACAAAAAAATTTACAAGACAAGAACTATATGTTAAAAGTGTGCACAGCTCTGTAGGTCCTGTTGCGCCTAACTGCCCGGGTCGGTCACTTCGGGTCAGATCCTGTGGCAAGCTGATAAAACCAGTTTTGGTTAGTCGGGGTGTTTGATCAGCATGAGTGCACGCTCCCGCCCCTTCACTTTAGAGTAACTGATCCATGCCAGCTTCTCCTGCTTAGAGGGAGTGAGCGAGCAAAGCATGCCCTAGTCCCTTTTGGAAGTGGGTCAACTGACCTATACAAAACTCTGGATTTAAACCAATACTCTTTGTTACAGGACCTTCCTTAAGAAATATATAAATTTCCATTTCACCTCCACATTTAGACAGTGTGTAGGAAACATTTTCTTCTTGATTGTATCTAGGTAAAAGACCTAAAAAGCAATCTGTAAATTGTTGCCTAAAAAATGTTATAAATGGCAGGCCACGCCCCCCCCTCACTGGAGTCTAACCTAAGTTACAGTTAGGTGTGAAAGCAGTTAGTCAAACAAGCACAGAGCTGCCAGGTTGGCTCCTCCCCTCACCTACGGGGAACAAATGTAGGCCTGTTGCTGTCTCAGGTTATGTGTGAATCAGCAGGTATCATGTATCATTGTTCCTTGTGGATCCGTTTGTCTCTGTGAAATCAGGCCGACAGAGTAATGAGTCAAACGTCCACTTGTTTAGTTAAGGGAGCTGGTACCGACTGGCCATCTGATCGCATGTCGCGTCATGATATTATGGTCCCAAGTTTGATGAAGTCATCATTTTCCTTGCCTTTGATGCACTCTGGTGGATCACCTACTGGTCATCTAGTCCAGACCCAAACCATGCTGCTTTCAGGAGTATTTGTGTCAAGGACGGGAAAGCGTATTTCACTGCTGGCACTCGGCGGTCCTCAAGTCGCGCTGATAACTCTCGTGTGGACTTTGAAAGGGCAGTAGGTGATTTACCCCTCCCTCTGTACCTCAGGGGTAGCGCAGTGGGTAAGTACATGGACTCCTAACCCAGAATTTGCCGTTTAAAGCTCCAGAGAAGGTTGGCTATCGAGCCCTCTAGCGAAGAATTTAACCTCAACTTCTCCAGTAAAACGTATAGCTACAAAAACATTTAGACTCCATAATGCAGGTGGAGGCGATTGTATGTAATTGCAGCATGCTGATCCACTTGACAGAGCTGAGATAACCTGGCCTCTGTTTCCCCTGGTAGATAGTTCAGTTTGACTGATAATAGGCCGTGTGTTTGCATGCCTAAGGGCATCTTTCACAAGCCTCTCATGTTAGGCTAGCGAACGTCTTCGCTGTGTTCTGATGTCATTTGAGTGACTGCTCTTCAGGTTTCCTGCAAACGGTATTTGCATATCCTTTAACTCGGTCATGTGACTTGAACACATCAGTGCCAGCGTGTCATATGCGCTCTTTGTACTTTCTGTACTTTCCTTTTCTGTGTTGGCATTTCGAATGCTCTTTTTCTGGTGGGGGGCCTGTTTAATGTCGTGGCATCCTGTTTATACACCAATGTATACATATTCGCACAATTAAAAGAGGCCCCACGTGTTTTAAAAACCGCCTATATCAAGCTCTCAATTATAAGAGCTATAACTAGGTTTAAGTACCTGAGAGCACCATTATTCTGTAACGTGAAAGGAGCTGTGTGTTTCCCGCCAATGATCGTTAATTACAAAGCTCAAATTAGTCGTTTTACACTTTCCTCTAAGCTTAGCAAACGCTTCTCCCGGAACAAAGATCCCTGTTTGTTTTATAGGCGTAAATAAACCTGTTGTTTGGAGCATATGGGTTCATAAAGTAAAATTTCCATAACAGCCATTGTCTGAAGAATTATCACGCGAAGTTCAAGAAATCCCGTTATTCTCTGCACAGAAAAAAAAGATTAACTAAATGTAGAACAGCACTTGGAATTTAGAAAATTGTAGTATCTAAATATAAAATGAGGGGTGGGTACATTTCCATTTATAACTATAATTAGAATTGTTGAATATTATTTGTTCTGCATTACAGTTCGACAATTCAGATTGTCAGAGGTTCAGATTGTGTTACACGTATCGTACTATAGGATGACAACAAATGTTTTTAAGTTATCCCCGCAGAACATGTCTTTGTCCAGGTAAAAAAACTCAGATTACAGTAAAGTCGCAGCAAGAAGCCCCCGTATGAAAATGGGACTCATCATAATTAATCATGTGCCGCTGTGGTTTCTGGGGTATTTTGGCAAATGGAAAAGATGTGCCCTGCAGCAAAACTAGAAAGAGGATGTTTACTGACAGCCTTAACTTAAATAGGTCTGCCTCCGCCCCTTTTAATCTCCCTTCAGCCACACGGAAAAATGTATATTTTTATATAAACACTAGTGAATCGCCCACACCCATCTGGTGAGTCATTTTTAGCCGCCATCGATAGGCTCACTACAAATACGCAGAAGTCTACGGCGGTAATGAAGAGTGGCAAATGGTGTAAAAAATCACAAAATCAAATTCCTCCTCCGCGTTTTCTGTGCCGGTTGCTTCATTAACTACAGTCATACCGGTTGAAGTAATAGTATGCGTTTGGGCGGTTATACAGAATGCCTGGAGACAGCTTTGTTTTGAAATCATATTTCTTGCATGTACAAAAGAATCGTAAATTGAAAATGCAATGGGCTACGGCTCCAGGCACTTTTTTCAGCCGCATTTGTTAATAGAGCTATTCTCAGGCGACGGCAGCCGCACTAGATGGTAAATGTGATGCCTGAATGTGGTTTTTATTTGTACAGCACTGAAAGCGGCCGGGTGACATGCCCGTTTTGGGGGCCGGAGGGGGGCGGAAAGCGTCGGTCCGTCTGCATGCCTACACTCAGTAGCGGGGCCACTGCGGGACAGACGCCTGTTACCGTAACCAAGACGGCCTCTCTGGGATCATCGCATTGTCTAGAGCAAGATAGACTGGTTTTCCAGCACTAGAGTCCATTCCTGACACATTCCTAGGAAAATTATCATTGATCTTGATTTTAACAAATTTTACCTTGACTAGGTAGCCTAATATGGGAAAAGCGTCTGCTAAATATGTAGGCTAAATTTAATATAAACTATTACATGTACCCAAACTATTTCCGCAGAGAAATACATTTACGAAAAAGATCATTCACTGTTAATCCAACCTTTTTATACATGGATTTTTAATATTACAAAGAATTGTTTTTCTAAAGTAAACGTGCTCACAAAAGATTAAGATTAAATTAATATTTAATTTCGGGGAAACAATCTTTATTATTATTATTATTATTATTATTATTAAGCCTGCGCATTCACGGGCACTGCGGCTTTTGGGGGCTATCGACCGGACTGCAGAATAAATCCCCGCCCCAGTGTGACAAAGTAAAGACACCGTCGATCAGGTTTCACAGCCGATGGAAACCTGTTTGCTTTGTTTTGCCACCCCATATGTGAAAAGGGGCTCCCCGGTGTCAGAGATCGGATGGGAGACACCCCCCCCGGAGTCGCCCCGTCTCGGGACCCCCCAGTCTGATGTCACCAGCACCTTGGGGCTGCCGTTAGCTTTCCCATGACTGCAATATGATATGGACTTAACTTTCCATAGTGTCCCGTCTGCGCTTTAGCCTTTTAAAATACTCATTTTTGGTCTAAAGAAGGATTTGTGTGGAAAAAAGGCAGTACTTTTTGGAGGATATTGAGAGGAAGGAACTCACTGTGTGTATATCATTTCCCCAAATAGAACAAAGGAATGTTAAATGTCGGGATAAAAACACTTTCACCTCAGGATGAACCCAAATCATAAACGCCAGATATAGGACCTTAGGGACCATGGATACAGGGTGCGAGTGTATGGGTGGTTAAACTGGCACTTGTGTGGGACACCGTGCGACCAGTACAATTAATGGGCAGTTAGAGTTTGCCTGATGGGAAAATGAAGCCTGTCTCCCGCGGTCCTTATCCCCATATTGGGAGAAGGAGTATCTGATCACGAGTAAATGATGGAGACCACGAGGGGTCCATCCATCCATCCATTTTCTGTAACCGCTTCAGGGTCGCGGGAGGTTCGGAGCCTAGGGATAGGACGCCAGGATGGGGCACCAGCCCACCACAGACCACCTTAATACTCACACACTCCTTATAAAATATCAGATCAGGCTAACCGACCCATCTCAAACTTTAGCACACAGAGTGACTGCGCAGAGAGAACAGAAAATACCGAAGGACTCTGGGTATGTTTAAACAATGATAAGATAACCACCAGCAACAGGAAAAAAAAAGGCTTCCATCGCAGGATCACACGGCGCCCTTGAAGAGGTGACACATGGTGACACATGGATTACAGGGCTGCACGCCGCTCGTCCCCAGAAGAATAAGCGCCCATTTCCCGCAGATAAGCTCGGAATTACAGAAGGCGCGCTTCCCTTATATACGCGCACCTTCGTGCATGGTGAGAGAGTCACCTTTCCTCCATTCACTGCACCCTCTTCTTCCTTTTATCAGCATATGAGTTCTGGGTGCCCCTTACTGTATGGGACACGACCGCCATACAACCCACGCATCTGGCGTGACACTCACGCTTTCTGACTCAAGACATCATACGGAAAATCGATATTATTCCATTATAAACCTAAAATTAGCTACATCAAAGGCGTTGTGGTAGTTTGCAAACCATACAGGTTATTTACAAGGTAATACAATTGTTACATACATGTAAATGAGTGTGCAGGTGGGGGGTTTGGAGCTGATTAGACGCCAAACTTCCGCCCTTACTCTTACCGTCAGTTTTAAGGGTTTTCCTTAAAAACAACGAGTAGTTAAACTAGGGGTGTTTTGGAAATAGTCACATAGTTTGCCTGGCCATTTTTACTAAAAGGTGGTTTACTGTAATTTCAATTTAATCACGGGCACAGAGAAATGCTTACTAACCAAAATAGTTCAACTTCATTTCTGTTCAATATTCACGTTTGTCAGTTATGGTTCCACGCTACTTCCTTTAAAATTTTCAAAAGCTCCCCTGTCAAGCCAAAAAGTTTTATGATCATTATACATACGCCCTCTGAATATAGACAACAAATTATAATGGGACACAATCCAGGCGTAATTAATGTTACGGAGCCAAGGGGGAGTCAGAACAAAGCGAAACGTGAAAGCATGAAAAAGCGAAGCGCTGTTTGCATGTTATTTGGCTAATCGAAGGAGAAGAATTACTTCCTCAAAAATGATGCATTATGTTACCCTCGTACAGCACTCCGAAACCCCCCCAGGACTAAACAAAGGGTAATTATTCTGTAATTACCGTGTTTCCAGCTACCCCAAGAGCTAAACATGCCTCCAAAGGTTAAACAGTGCCATCATCATCATCATCATCAGGGATTAGAATGGGATTTATGATTTATTGATCATATGTATTTATGGAAAAATACCTGCTGACTAGCAGCCCTCTGTGCCCCCCCCCCCCCCATCATGACTTACAGTGAAGTACATGCGGGAGGCCACCCCATATGTGAAAAGGGGCTCCCCGGTGTCAGAGATCGGATGGGAGACACCCCCCCCGGAGTCGCCCCGTCTCGGGACCCCCCAGTCTGATGTCACCAGCACCCCAACCCTGTCACTGCAAGGGGACAGACGCTGCATCCCACTCAAGATGTGCTACGTGACACGCAGCATGACGGTACCCGACCCCGAGAGCAGGTAACCCGCGCCCCCCCCCGAAAGCCTTGCTGGCTCTCTGGGTGAGGGTCTCAGACAGGAAGTGCAGTTACCACTGACGGGAAGTCATGGCTCTTACACTAAATACTCCGCCATCCGATGGTATCTAGGGCTCTAGGGAGGGCTGCAAGGCAGGACCTTATTGCTGTAGGCCTTATTTGATATACATTTCCCCTAGAAAGATCACAGATGAAACTGCCTGCAGAGTACTATAGCACAAGATTATTAAGAGAAATTAAGATCAGATGTCTAATTTTTAGCTGATACCCATAATTCAAAAAACAATTTGATACACAGGTGAGAGATAAAAATCAGTATGACACCAACAATTAGCAGGTAACCGTGCTTTAACCTGCAAGACTTATTACAGCCTTGGTATCAGTGTCAGTATCACAGCACCAGGTGTTATAAGAAGCCTTTTGGTGTGTTTGAGGTCTACACTAGAGTACTCTTGCATAGTTTTCTGCCGGTCTGGGTCCCTCACGTCAAACCTGGTGGGGACTAGCTTCAAAGGGCGAGCTAACAAAGACAGCAAACCACAAGCGTTAGAACTGACAGACAGATGTATCTTTCACATCTTGTGGGAAGCCGAAAGAGAGCTTGGACTTGAAGGGGGAGAGGTATAAACATACCAAGGGCCTTGCTCACATTTTAAGGTCCTAAAATTTGCAATTATAACTCATTTAGCTGATGTCTGTAATGCTGGATTAGCAAGCTTACAGTGGAGGTGTGAGGAGACATAAGATGAACTTTAGTGACTCTGGGGGGAAATGCTGGCGCATTCAGCCGTGAGGTACATAAAGTGCAGACAAGGACATGTAGTGTAAAGTGCAAAGACAGGTAAATAGTGCAAACAAAGTGCACTGCACAGACACGGAACATACTACAAAACAAAATTAGTAAAGTAAATCGAAATTAAAAATGAAATGACAGTAGGTAATGCAAGCCTGACCGCACACAGGAAGAGACAAAAAGTCAAATCTGTCTTTTCAGTTCGAGTAACCTCAGCTTAATTTCCATCACTTCTAAAAAAAAAAATGAAAGAAACAAAACAAACGATGTCTCATGTCACAGCTTCATGGCAATACAGAACACAGAACACAGGACTCCCGGTTTGGATTTCTCTCTCTCTGATCCTGAAAGTTGTTCAGATCCTTCTGGATGTTTGTTTTTCTTCTTTAAATCAAGCTCTAAATGTCACCATGCACAAAGGCTCCATCAATCACGTTTTACTGAGCCGATCAGACACAAATCCTGCATCACCATTGCATTTAAATACACAGTCTGCTAATTGTCCGCGCTGTTGGCCAAACTCCCTCTGTCTTGTCAGTTTAGGTCTAGCTGCGGTTTTACAATGAGCCTTTACGAAAGCAACATGCCGGCCAGCATGCTGCATGATCCGCCCCCTTCATAAAACAGACTGACGGGTGGGTATGCCTCAGCAGAGGCTGTATGGGGGCATATTTTACTGCTAGAAGAGGCACACCTCTGTCCTTCATTCATGTTCTGTCCATGTGGCTGAGAAAGGCCACCTGTCCAGTTAAGTATCGCCGGAGACAGATGTGGAGGTTGCCCTCATGGTTAAGAAAGGATTCCACTCAAATCTTGCCAGAAACTACATTTTAGCTAAAAATAGGTCAGCCCCCTCCTAGTCCCGTCTAAAGACGGTTTGTTTTAGTTTCCTCTAACTCTGAGGGGGGCGGAGCTACAGAGGAAATTTAAACAGCTGTTTTGTGGAGCTCTGCAGCAGTCTGTAACAGACTGGGGGGGCGGGGGGGGTGGTAGGCATTCTGTCCGACAGATTAATGGCAGACCTCTCCGCCCCTCCCCCCTTACTGGCAGAGCAGGCTGGTGTAGGCGTGGGAGCCCGTCACACTGGGGCAGGACGCGGTTTGAAGGAGCGCCCGAGGTTTCCCCACCAGGGCGGCAAAGTTTGGAAATGTGCCGCGGACACATCCTTCTGCATTCCCTAATGTCGATACGGATTCGGGAATGTGAGGACGAGCATTCCAGAGTTGGATTTCTCCATATTATTTAGTTGGATATGGCCCCTCCCAAAAAAAATGCAGTAATATGTTCAATACTGTTAATAAATAAATAAATCAACCACACTTCCTTTGACAAACGAGAACACTGCAGCTTGACATTAATTTATGTCTTGTGAGGGAAACTTTGCCAGTTTATTTCATCGTGTGAAGCAAAAATAAGACAAACAAAGAGAGGCATGCATACTAAAGGTGTACGCTACGGCACGCCTTGCTAAATACTCCAGCGGAGCAGTGAATAATGAAGAAACATGTGGCATTTGGTCAGATCTGAGGCGCATTTAAGGAGCCATTTCTGGGGCCACCGAACCACCGGCCTCCCTAACCCATCCAAACAAACAGGGTCCCTCCCTGATTGGTCGCCTCCTCGATTCGATGAAGAGCTGTATTTTGAACGCCTGCAAACGATACATTAGCGTGTTTCTTCGAGTAAGCCATGCTGTCCGCCCACAGCGCGTGATGCAGTGATTAGCCTTAAGTCTGATCTCATACTTACTCACAGAGTCGTGCTGGTTTGTGTGACTGTTTTTTGCTGATGGAATAGCTGGTACAATATAGTTGTTTGCATTTCCAGAGCATAAGAGAAGCACCCCCATCCTTTAATAATAAAATACCACAGAGCATTACCTGCAACTGCAGCATAAGAACATACAATGTTTCCATCTACTGAGTCATAATCTCCTCTGTTTGAAGATGCACCCAGTATGTAGTTGCCTTTGCATGAGCACCGTTTCACAGTAACATTTGCAATTAATTAAGTTGAGTAAGAAGGACATCAGTACCATTAGGGGTCACTGAGGATCACAGTTGCCTCAGACCCCCAGGAGGTTCAAAGCCCACCTCCTCCTGCTGTCTGTGGAGCATGTTCTCCCTGGGTTAGGTGGAGTCCCTTCAGGTGCTTCAGTTCTCTCCCATAGTCCAAAGGCATGCAAATAGGTTGAGTGGCCATTGTAAATTGCCCACACTGTATAAGTGTTAGTGTATTTGCCCTGGCATTCAGTACAGGGTGCACCCCTGCCTTTTACTCTGAGCTGCCCCCCCGCGACAATGTACAGGATAAGGGGCTGGAAGATGGCTGGTGGGTGGAAACAGACTTCTAGAGCATAAGATAATAAACAAGCTAACCTAAACCTAAAGCTTCATTGGGTATACATTTCTCCTAGAAAGACCACAAGAGAAACTGCTTGAGAGTACTGTAGTGCAGCATTATTAAGTCAAGCTCGGACAGTTTGACAAGCTCGAGCAGCTACCTAGGAAGTGCGCGTGGGTGCTGCTCAGATGCTGTGACAGCCGTCGAGGTCTTATGTCGTTCGCCCCCCCCACCCCCCGTGTGCCCACCCTCTCCGCAGACACCTTGAGCTGCACTCCCCAGACGCCAGGCACACCGTGGTGCTGAGGTGCAGCGACCCCGCGGCTGCGCAGGCCTGGTTCAGCGCCGTCCAGTCTGCTGCCGCCGGCCTGGTCGCCAAGGTGATAGCGGAAGTGAAAGAGCAGACCGGGAGGGGCGGGATCTCGGGGAGCCGCGACGTTCTCCATCTGGGCTGGCTGGCGGAGGCGGTGAGTGCTCTGCATCTGACACCACCGGGCCGCACTTGCGCTTCTTTGAGACTTATATAAAATGGCGCAAATGTAAAAAAATGTAGCGTTCTTCTAGATAACTTGCCAAGAAAAAGTTACAATAATTAATGGCAATCAAACATGCAGATTCAGATTCATAGCTCTAAACGAGCGAAATTGATCTGAAACCCAGCGGTTTCCTTTTTTTCCCCCAAAAAACACATAAAAACACAATATCCTCCTTGCAGACTCTGCCTTCCAAACATGGTAACAAAAGAGTGAATTGAGGGCTGGGGACGGCGCTGGTCGCACAGGCCAGCCTTTGATGCGTGTGTGCGGTCGTGCCTCCAGTCAGGGCCCCCAGCGTTTTCCTCAGAAATCCCTCTGCTGTACATGCAGATTAACAAAGAGACTCGCGGCAGCTCTAGCTAATGGTGGGGGATTCTGCCTTCCGTCTTTTCCTAATTCGTGTATTCAGTAGAAACTGCATTTACCAAATCCTTTGTACACGTGATTCATGTCCCCGCCCTCTTCCCATTTCCGCTGAAGGTCAGGCCCCCCCAAACCCGCAGGAGCGAACAGACAGGCTCCTTCTTAGGCCCGTCTGCTACAGTACAGTTGATCTGGGGTGACTCGCCTGCCCGTGACTGCAGCGCCCCCCCTGCCTTGTTAAATCCCCTTTCGTCGGCTTCTCGTTAGCACAGGTTTGGCATCGACGGCAGCCAGAGGCTCGCCTGGATTTTGCCAGCGTACCACTATTCAGAACTTAATGAGGCCCTCTGGTTAATGCCTCTTATTACCGGATTGCTTGCCCCCACCACCACCATCACCACCACCAAACACACCCCCTTCTAGCATCCTGCTAGTAGCAGCATTGCCCTGTGCAGCAATCATGGATTTCAGCAGGGATTCCACTGTGGCAGGTGCGGCAGGCCGGAAGTGGGATCTCTCACTAACCCCAGTCATGGCAGGCCCTGGGACGTGGTGAACTGAGCAGCGGGGGGCAGCATGTGGCTCGGCAGGCCGCCGTGCATGTGTCTGGAAGGTTTTAGCCTCCAGTCCCAGGGCTCGGCAGGCCGCCGTGCATGCGTCTGGAAGGTTTTAGCCTCCAATCCCAGGGCTAGGCAGGCCGCCGTGCATGTGTCTGGAAGGTTTTAGCCTCCAATCCCAGGGCTCGGCAGGCCGCTGTGCATGCGTCTGGAAGGTTTTAGCCTCCAATCCCAGGGCTCGGCAGGCCGCCGTGCATGCGTCTGGAAGGTTTTAGCCTCCAATCCCAGGGCTCGGCAGAGCGGTGTCACCACCGGGCCTCAGAATAAGGCCCTTAACCCCTGATTGCTACTGGGACTGGCTTACCCTGCTTTATCAAAAATTTCTCATTTCGGATGAAAGCGTCTGCTAAATAAATTAGCATAATTGTGGCGTGGGGTTCGCCCTGACCCCCTTCCATGTTGGCGCTTTATAGGCTTCATCCATATTAATATCGCAAAAAAGAAAGAGCAATTTGCGGCACGTGCGCCTGTTCCGATCAAAGGCATCGATGGCCCAGGCCTCCCATGGCCCCCCCAGGATTTGCACATCAAACGTTTTTCAGAGATGCAGTCAACGGAGGATTCTGGGGACTGGCGGCCTGCATTAATAAGGGCATCCCCGCCCAGGCCCACAGCCCTTATGGACCAGCGGCACAGAGTCACTGCACAGCGGGGCTCCTTTAACAATTAATGAGACCATTGTGGTTTTTTGAAAGCGTTAAAATGAGAATTGCCAGTAGGGTGACCTTCATAATTCACATACCATACTGATAATTGTCTGTTTTTATGTTGCATTTTGTATAGTTGTATGGTATATGTACACGATTTAAGTACAATACATTTCTCGTTAGATTCGCTAGAAATCGTTCTGCTGACCACAGGATTTGGATCGGTGACCTTCGGATAACAGGCACAATGTCCTTACCCGCTGAGCCACACACTGTCCCGAAGATGAAACACCATGCATATATTATCCTTAATTATCCATTATCCAGAACCTCTTACCAAATTGTTCCTAACTCTGGCAGCATGGGACGCCAATTCACAATTGACAAGTACAAGGCAATTTAGAAACACTCATTTATATCAACTCCATGATGCCGGGACTCCCACAAGACACGTACACAAACACAGGGAGAACACGCAAGCTCAGCCCCTATCTTAGGTACTTTCTTTAATGATTCGGCTATAAAAGTCACAAGGCAAATGTGATGTAGCTAAACCATTTACCGATAGCTTCACTTGGATTCCTGGAATCCATGCATCATTTAACCATTGTT
Organism: Petrocephalus zakoni; assembly: GCA_026774425.1. Classification (NCBI taxonomy): domain Eukaryota; kingdom Metazoa; phylum Chordata; class Actinopteri; order Osteoglossiformes; family Mormyridae; genus Petrocephalus; species Petrocephalus zakoni. The sequence goes on from JAODKN010000134.1 coordinate 7,241,647, forward strand.
TGCACCCCAGCCATAAAATTCATTGAAGTACCAAAAAGCATTAAACGCGTAAATGTTTTTCAGGTTAATGAAAAATTCAGTTAAATGTAATGGACCATACTGTGTATGTCTGTTTTCAGTCTCTGTTAAATTGCCAAACTCATAATCTCACTGTAATTAAACCCATCAGCTCCATGGATGGACAAACAGAAAATTAACCATGTTAGTAGAATGCTTTAACCGTTCAATAAACTGCATTCTTTTTATTGTTAATGACACGTAGCTTAAGCAACAAGAGACTCAGAAACTGAAAGAGCTTGTTGACAGAAAAGAAAAAAATTCTCAACGTTTGAATTCATAGCTGATCACTAGTGCAGGGAAAATTAGCCATTTACGATAAACTGACACCTGCACTGGTGAACACACACACACAAACACAAAGTGCAGTCAAGGGCAAACAAACATTACAAAGTCATCTGTCAGCAAGAGCAAGGGCACTGTCTGGGACGTGATCCCTTACTTGCGTTTCATTGGTTGACTGACGTCATGTGACTGTGCCGCCCCGGATTCCGTCTCGCATGGCAGACAGAAGACGACAAGCGGCGCTGGAGGCCGGCACTGGCAGTGGTGACCGAGAAAGACCTGCTCCTGTATGACAGCCTGCCCCGGATGAAGGAGGCCTGGTTTAGCCCGACGCACACCTACCCTCTGCTAGCCACACGGTATGCTACAGCCCACACTCTGCTCGCCACACGGCACGCTGCAGCCCTCCCTCTGCTAGCCGCACTCTTTGCTAAAGCATACCCTCTGCTAACCACATACCACCATACAACCCACCCCCTGCTAGCCACACGTCATGCTACAGCCCGCCCTCTGTTAGCCACATGCCCCCTACTCTGCTAGCCACACGCTATGCTAAAGCCTACCCTGGCCGCCCTTGAACTTTACTTTCAGGTGCATCCATTAGCGGAGCAAGCTGCCTCCACTGGCCAATGCCGTCTGAGCACAGTGTATAAACATATGGGCTCACTCCCCAGATCCATTCTGGTTCTGCCAGCTTTTTGGAAGGGTATTACCACTATAATGAATGCTCATAGAACAGCAGGGGGTGCACTGTTATGGCTGTGGCATCCATGGAGGGGGTGGCTGTGGGCACTAGAACTTGTCGTCCTAATAGCGATCTTAGGTGCCCTAGCACTAATAGCATAATATCCAGGCGAACAAACCTGGATGTAATCATAATTGCTTTTTACGATCAGACCTTCTACTCAAGCATGACTGAGCGTGTCCCACCTTGCCAGGCTGGTCCACTCAGGGCCAGATAGGGGCTCCCCCAAGTCAGGCCATGAGCTGACTTTTGCCACGCGCACGGGGACACGGCTGGGCATCGAGACGCACCACTTCCGGACAGAGACCAGCAAAGACCTGTCGCTGTGGACAAGGCTCATCGTGACTGGCTGCCACACCTCCGCCGAGATGATCAAGGAGGTCATCACCAGTGAGTAACCAGTTGCTGCAGCGCTTTCATACCTCAGCAGGCTCTCTGAACAGTCACAGGGAGGTCTGGCTCTTAGTAAACTTCCTCATTCCGAACAAAAACACCCGGGTCTTCGGTTAACTCTACTTAAAGACCTTGACGTTGAACCCTGTTAGTGAACCTGGGGATTTTCCATATTTGCTGTCTTGGGGTTCCACAAACTGAAAATCTAGCCACAGAAAGTGAAAAACAAGAATTTCTGTGCACTTCGTGTTTTTGTACGTTGGAAGAGATTCCCGAGAGGGCTGAGGCTGACCAAAATGAAGCAGAGTTTTCCCTGCTCAGAATCGCATCTAAAGTGTATCCAGGAGCACTTCAGCAAGATAAATGGTTTAGACTGTCTACTTTTGCTTGGCTCCCACCCCACAAAGGGGCTGATTCCCGAATAGATTGTAAATCCCCTGTCTTGCAGCACAGACATCCATAAATCTGGAAATTGAGGGAGCAGGGTGTCTGTCCACATTTTTCCCATATGGAAGACATCAGGGGTTTCTATTTTTAGAGCGAATGGAATGGTACACTGGATGGTCCTTCTTTTGCTTTGGGGGTGGGGGGGGAGGAATCCTGACCTGACCACCATGCATTAAATTCCCCTGATCTCACACAAGACCTAAACGCTCTGTGCCAGCCGTTCAGATGAAGGGTCATGAGAGCTGAGCATGTACTGTAGTGGTGCATCTCAGGTACGGGACTGAGGGCAGGCACAATAATTGGTTTGCATTTTTGTGACCATGGTTATTCAGAACATTGCCAGTCCATTCATACATTTTCTATAACCGCTTATCCTATTTAGGATAGAATCCCAGCAACCTAGGATAGGGCACCAAGCCATCACAGAGCGTACTCACCTACGGGCAATTTGGTAACTCTAGTCAGCTTCGGTATGTTTTTTGGAATGTGGATCGGAAACCAGAGTACCTGGAGGAAACCCCATGACGACATGGGGAGAACATGCAAACTCCACAGACACAGAGCCATGGCGGTGACTCAAACCCTGGTCCCAGAGTTCCAAGAGGAGCAAGTGCTACCCACTGCACCACCCCCAGATGATTGCCCACTGACCCTATACCCTATAGCTGACCCTATACCCTTACCCTATACCCTATAGCTGACCCTATACCCTGACCCTATACCCTAAAGCTGACCCTATACCCTAACCCTATACCCTATAGCTGAACCTGTACCCTGACCCTATACCCTATAGCTATCAGCTGTGCAACATCGAACCTACAGCTAAATAAATACTGGCAAGAAGAATAACAAATATTTGCAAAGGTGGATTTTGTTTGAAGGGATTCCTTTCTATAACATAATGCCATCAACAATATAAAGATCATTATGGCCAAGGATAGCCAAAGACATTGCTTTATGTTAGGATTAGTTTGCAAGGTTAGTGATGTAACCTATTGATGCTGCTTTTTAAAATTACGCAGCATTTTGCATTTGCTACAAACAAGCCAGTCTTCTGAAGGAAGCTCGGTCATTCATGTTTTTTTTTTTTTTCTGTGGACTATCGCAGGACCAAAGTCAAAAACACAAAGCTCTTTCTCTGAGCAAGCTTGGATTTCCAGTCAAACTTTCAAACAAAAATTTCCTTTGTTTGTTGATATTTTAAGCAGTCTCTGTTCTCCTGCATTTTAGTTCATTACCAGAAAAACTTTATCCAGGTCAACTTTCAAGGTTGACAATATATCTTGCAAATATTTACACAGTTGAGCATAACTGCCAAAGTAAATTGATCAAAGATGTAAACTTTGTAGCTCCTACTACTCAAAACCACCCTCTTACATCCCCAGCACCCATTTCTGAAGCAACAGAAAGAGGATATATCCTGATGCTAGCTTATTAGTGAAGTGAAAATAGATTTCATCTCATTTGGCAGAAACGTCAGGAACACCACATGCTGTACAATGGAAGTTTTTGTAATATTCTGAAGAAAGGCATGACCAGTACTGGTATAGATCATGTTTTATGGCATTATGTGCAAAAGTCAAGGCCCCAAACTTTTTCTGCTGGGGTCAGCTTTGTGGAAACATGGTTCAATTCCTTGAACTTGAGTAACCTGAATTCACTGCCCCCATGTGGGCAAAAGTGTCCTAGTTGGTTGAGGCCCTACAGTGTTGCTGCAATAAGACACACTTTGTCTAGACCAACACTTCGGAGGTGGCACTTGCGAGTTGAACTCTTAAGAGAGGTTTGTTCTCCTGGAGTCCCCGCCGTTTGCACCGGTGTAAGATTACAGCAGGCATGCGTTCATACGGTACATGTTAAAGATTCATTGCGAAACGCCTGCGACTAGGAGTAAAATGGAATAATTCATGTCTTGCTTGACATCAGAGTCTATTTATGGGTGTATTTCAGGGTACATAGATTTCCTCATAAATGATGTGAGGAGGAGCCACAGATAATTCTAGCGTATATGTCTAAAAGTTTAGCAATCTGAGGACCAGATACACAATCCAACCCACACTTCTCCCAAAGGAGCAGAAGAAAAAAAACTACAGCAAAATGCAACTAACTGCAAATTCCCATATTTAGATGGTGGTTGTTATAGCAACCAAACCTGATCTAGCTCGCTCCGTTAATAGGGCTCTTCCATTCCCGCACTAATCGCAGCAGATGAATGGAGGGTCTTTGTTCGGGGCTGAAAGCATCTGGGCGTCTGCATTGCCACTGCTAGGGAGCTTGTTGACAGGCTTCCAAGGTTAAGGAGTAAAATGTTGCACCACAGGCATAGGAAGGGAACAGCATAGATGCTCCAGCACAGATGCATGCTTTGTTAAGCCAACTGAGAGATTATAATGCAATGTGATACTAGAACAGTCGGGATTATTGGTTTACACATGAGGTGACACTTAAAAAGGAAATGGGAAAAGTGGACACAATCCTTCCAGCAGGTTAAGGTGCCATTTGCATGGCTGACATATCCACAATTATTATGCTTTTTTATGCATAAATTATAAACATGCAAACTTGATGATCTATGAAAAAGCATACAAATACCAGCTATGATCCCTCGGCAAGAACGTTCCAATGGACACCTTATCCCAAAATGAAAGAATCAAACCAGCCTTTCCCAATCTGGTCCTCAGACCCACAGACAGTGTGCGTTTTTTACTCCTACCAGGAGCAAAAATGTGGACCACTGTGGGTCCCCGAGAGCCGGGTTGGGAGACACCAAATTAAACAAGTAAATAAAGCCTGAAATTATTTTTTTTCTCCACCAAGTCTGGAAGGCGTCAAATGAGCAGTTTATTGCCAGCCGACTGCATCACATTAGAGAGGATTCTGCTCTTTTTATGCTTTCCTACTTACAGCCTTTCTGACGCCTCCTAATTTACCATATCGTGTTTATAGTCATTTGCAAGTACTGGGAACAAACACCGACGATTTCGGGGCAGTGTTCCCGAGGTCGTACATCTCACTGACATTAATGGCCAGTCCTGGCTTGGCCTGAGTCAAGCACTCACTTACTTTTGAGCGTGTTAATAAATCATATGAATGCAAAAATTTGCAAACGGTTCTGACTGATCCTATATCACACATTTACACATTGATCTGGGGGAAAATATCCAGCCACATGAACTAGGATACAGGTATATATCCAACTTGTTAGTAGTAATAAATTTCATAATCTTACCTCAAACTAATTTTTTTGTTTTCCTCCACCCTGATGAAGTCAATAAATTCAGCAGCTTATTTCTTCACATAGAAGACTCACCAGGAAGCTGACTCACTTGAACTGGTGTTGACCACCAGGTGATATTAATTGCCATGCAAATGACTAAGCTCAATTAAAAAGATAAATGTGAGTTTAGCTGACAAGGGAGGCGCCCAGTACTGCTTTTGTTTTGTGTTTTATGTAAGGAGTGGTGATGTGAACCGGTACTGAAACCTGATTCTTTTGATCAGAATGGTTTCATTTTGATATTAGATTCTAATGTCTATTAGGTAATATTAAATAGCCATATTACTATAGGGCGCAGGACATGAAGTGGGGAGGGCCACCCGGGGGATGGGCCCAGACACTCGGGAAATAGAATGATCGATCCACCGCACCCCTCCCTGATCCCCCCTGCCTCGGCGGAAAATGTTATTGTAATATGAAGGTAATTGTAATGTAATTGTTAGGGTTGGGCCCGCACTGTATATCGGCATCAAGATCGGTATCAGCGATACCAGCCTTGGATAAAATCGAATTCAGGTCGACAAGAAAATCAGTGGTTCTGTCCATTTGTACTTGTCAGTAGACGGTGTCTGCCTCGGGCTTCATGCTGAGCTTTTTCATGCGATCTTTTCGCCGCGGTCGCAGGCTGCATGTACAAGTCGCAGGATTGCCAGCTGAGCATCCACTATGAGCGCGGCTTCGCGGTGCTGCCGGGCACCGGGGAGCCCGGCGCCGCCCCCCGGCCGCTCTTCAGCTACCCCTTCGAGAGGCTCAAGATGTCCTCCGACGATGGCGTCCGGATGCTCTTCTTGGATTTCGGGGGGAAGGAGGGGGAAATCGTAAGCATTTTGGTTACTGTTTGCACTGCACTTTTTACACGAGTTTTACACAGATCAGTTTTTATGTTATGGTGAATCCCGGTGAAAAAGAACAGAAAATAATTCTTACTGAAATAATATATTTTAACAAAGCTAACTGGTTAAAGCACACTACTTAGTAATATATGGGAATGCTACTCTATTTTACTTACAGATATTTACACCTTCTCTAAGAGCTACATAGTGTTTATGTATGGAATAGTCATGATTACATTATCACAGGACTCTCCTACATTACATCAGCTGTTAAATATGCTACATTGCTCTGTGGTCTAACATGCTTTCTTCCTCTGTTTTCCTTTGGAAGCGGCTAGACCTCCACTCCTGTCCAAAGCCTATAGTGTTCATCCTGCACTCCTTCCTCTCTGCAAAGATTTCCCGGCTTGGCTTGCTGGCATGAAGAGGGTTTTACCATGAAATGGACCAAATCATCCCAAGGCCAACTACCCCCCCCCCCCCCCCACAGCTATCACAAACTGTGCACACCAGACTGAAGATCTTTTAACAGATCTTTTAAAGGATCTATTGTGATCTGCCTAGCTTCATATTGTATTTTGAACTACAAGTAACAGAATTAACTTTGTCTTGAGTTATCCATTGGAGAATAACAGGGAAATCTTAAGCACTAGAAATTATCAGAATTAATTCTTAACTAAAACCTGTGCTTTTGCACAATAACTGCAGAGAACACTAATGTATTTCGTTGAACGGAAGACATACTGGAAGTATTATTGAGCATATTGATTCCATGCTAAGACCTTTGCCCTGTAACCTTCATAAAGGGAGTGAGTGGTCATGTGACTACTGCCCTAATCATAAAATAAATGGACTCACACTTCTGGCAGCTACAGTCGTCTGTACAACTAAACCGGCTTTAAAGAATAAACAAAAATCGTATGATTTAGTCCTTTCCCCTATTTAATACTAAGGCATTTTCATTTCTGGATTTTCATATTAATAAATATTAGTGATCCGTAACGGATTCTCTGATTCAGCAGAAGCAAAGTGATGAAGGTGGAACATTTCAGTTATATGGATTTTTTTTAAACTACAGTTCTACTACAGTCATAGTAGGCGTGGGTGCCACTCCTTTCAGACTACTCACAGACAAGGGCATTGTAAGATTGTAAAGGGCTGCGCTGTTCTGCTGTTCCCAAGTTACCCAGCAATTAGAGGGAACCTGAAAGCTCCCAGCAGAACGGACCATAATGTCGCAACATTCCTAGGAGCTGGGCACGTTTTTGTAGGTCTCAAAAAGGTCAGTGAGGGCAGAAGGTCACTGTCAGCTGTTACTGTGCTTGGAAGAGGTAAAATTTGCTAATAAAAATGTATGCCCTCCTCTAGGAGTATAATAAATGCAAAATAATTGGTCACTGGTGTAAGGTGTTCCTTATTTGTTAGTTTGCCAAATGTTTTTCCCTGTGGGAAAATTATAGTCTATAACTGGCTATGAGGGAAAGTGCAGATATAACTGCCATTTTCTTCTGGAATATTCCTTTGCTACCGCAATGGACATCTCATTCTGCACTACCCCACTGGGTGTGGAATCTGATAAGTTACTTGTGACTAACCAACTATACTATTTTTTCCGCCAAACGTCTATATGGGCTCATAAACATTGCTCTGCTTCTTCAAAACAGTTTTGTTAAATGTCTGGCGATGCCTGTTTTTATGCTTTTGTGGGGTCCTTAAATGCTGCTTTTATGCTCTTGTGAGGTCCTTAAATGCACTATGCACCATACGCTTAAAGGGTCAGTAAACCTGGAGATCAAGTGGCCTTTCATCATCCAGAATTTGTGTGTGCCTGTAGACAGTCAGCCCCAGGAAAGGTACACTGGGTAATGGCAACCACTCAGCTAGTCCATTGTCAAGGTGAGATCCAGAATTGGACAAACCACCCATGTTCCATTAATACCAAGAAAAGCCTGAACAGACAGAACAACGATCAACCTCCACAGTGATCTGCTCATCCCTCAACTTATGCAACCGAGGACACACCTATTTTTATTTTTAAGCAAAGTAAGTGGATCTTGGTTATTTTGATGGATATGCTATGACTGTACATCTCATTCATTACTAACTTAGTGGCGAGTAATACCTTAGCTCACAGAACGTCAGTCGCCAGGTTAAAACCTAAAACTCTCGTCGCTTGTGATTAAAGAGCTAAAACCTGACTAAGATCTGTCTGGCCTTTACTTCTTGTCTTGCATCTGGAAACAACTGCAACTAAATGTCAGAGGTCCACAGTGCTGGAAGAATTAGCTGTCACTGACCTACTGCCAAGCTTGTCATGGTGCATTGCTGCTGAGTCACAAACGCGTCCCTTTAATTTATGGTACTTTCACAATATGAAGAAATAAAATACAGACAGTCCCCAGGTTACAAATGAGTCTAAGTCGAATTTGTAGGTTAGTCAGAACAATACAGGCATTCCCCCGGGCTAAGAATGCCTGCCTTACAGACAACTCGTACTTACAAACAGATTGGCATAAAGTCTATCATATTAAAAATTTGGGTTATATAAAAGGGTTCATAATAACAACCCACGCACTACTTTGCGACGCTTGCAAAAATCATTTCTTGGCTCAAGGTACAGTACTGTATTTATAACTGAATAAATATTATGTACTGTATTATTTTTCTGACTTAGCTACAAATTCAACTTAAAGGTAGACTTACGGAACGGATCTCGTTCGTAACTTGGGGACTGCCTGTAATAATACAGTCCATAACAGCAATAATACAGTAATAATAAGAGTAAGTGCATTCATTGCTGTGCAATGTTTTTACAAGTGTCACAAAGTAGTGCATCCATTTTTTTTATGAACCACTGTATTTAACTGAAATTTTTTATATAATAATAGACTTTATTGCAGTTCGTAAGTACAAGTTAACCATAAGTCTGACAGTCTTAATCCGGGAACTGTTTGTAAAACAATTAAAAACAGTATATTCATGCTTGATATCATAATGGCATAATAAAATTGTTTATTTTTAGGCTTAAATAAATACACTAAGTAAAAGCAGCTCAGAAGTAAAATGCCATACATAATAACCACATTTTCAAAGCCACAAGAACAGATTACAAGTATATCATGCATCCAGGGAATGTTAGTCTTTGGTGAATCCAGCTGGTGAGGTGCCATCTGCTCTGAAATGGACCAGTTCTCTTCCTTACTTTCTGGAAGCCTTTTCAAGGACCCACTCAATAACCTGCAGATGGCACAAGGCATCAAGCTTGTTTCAGTCACAGGAATGGATTGACATTTGCAACGGTTCCTATATTGACTGGTGCAATCTGGAAGACCGGACGGCACCAAACTAGCCTACCATTGTCGGCACCCGGCCGTGAACCGGATCGGTTCCGGGTCTAAGCTGCATCAGTACGGCAAAATGGCCAGTGCATACGCAGCATGACAAGGGCGTCCATGTCTGAGATTGGGAGATGCGGGCCCTTGAGAGTTACCTGCTTGCAGTTATTTTGGGCGGCTTTTTTCATTTCTTCATGGAGACCCCTTGAGGTTTTCAGATCCTGATTCAGAATGAGAGAAGTTAGGCTACAGTGGAAACCGATGAAACAGAAGCCCCCATTGTCTGCGAGTCCATGAGGCGAGTTTTACAGGGAAGCACCATGCTTATTTACTCGGTGAGTTAAGAGTATGACTCGATCACACCCCGAAAGTAGCTCATGCTTTTCTGAACTGCACATTGTCATTTCTGGACACCCGGGAGAGGAACAGACCTTCAGATAAAACTTGGATATTTCAAACAATCTCTGACTGCAGGCTTGAAAGCACTTGTGGTCGCCGGTGATGTGGTGCTGCTTCAGCGTCTTTGCGACCACCTCATTCAGCATCTGAAACGGACGTCCCACAGTTAGGCTGTAGCTCTTTAAGCGTAATTGTTTATTGGACCCATTAGCCTGTCAGTACATTTTATAGTTTGTTTAAAGCACTTGACACTTTGAAGGGCTACTTAAAGATGCTTTTTATCTTGACCAATACCTCATTGTAAGAGAGAATATACATGACGTCACTAAAGAATCAGCAGGCAAAGGGCTGTAACTATAGCAACTGCTTCCTACCCTGTTGTGTTTCTGCGAGCGGGACTCCTTGGTCGCCGTGTCCCCGGCTGGTGGCTGACTGGCGGTCTCACTCTGCTGAGGGCCGGGGGTGGGTCTGGTAGAAGTGGCCGTGGCCTGTGACCTGGCTGGCAGCCGTCGCAGAACCCGAACGGCCAGCTGGGTGCCAGTGTTGCCGCTAGACCTGGAGCCCAGAGATTCATTGCTATCCGATTTGAGCAGCCTGTAGGGCAGAAAGGAGTCGAGTGCTTAGGGCTGGGTTGGAGAGACATTCCCTTCAGCTGTGCTCTGCGACCAAGGCAAAGCGACCTACCTCAAAGGCGCCTCACTCATTAACAGGGGCCCTAGAGGACCCTCTGGTCTCATGCACCTTAACCCAGGGCTGCTCAGCTGGAACTAACACAAGCTTAACAGAGCCATGAAGAATCAATCAGTAATCTGGTGCCCACAATGTGGTAAACACACACGCACGCACACACACACACACACACACACACACACACACCCCTACGTGGGCAGTGACACAAGAGTCAGTCTCCAACGGGCACAATGGGCACTTTTGTTTCAATGGTGTGGGCTTTTATTCAGAGGACAGAAAAAACAGAGCTTTCCATAAGTGTCTCTGAGGACTGCACTTCTCACACCGCTAAACGGGACACCCCCCACTCATGAGGCTGCTAAACGGGACACCCCCCATTCATGAGGCAGCACATTCCGGCGGTACACTTTTCCTCCATCACTAAACCCTTCAGATCTCCCCCCCCAATCGCAATATGTCTTTACACGGGACATAAAAACTCATCGGGGGGGGGACACACGACCCTCCAAAGTCCCTCTGCCAGTTTTCAGTGGCCTTATCTTTAAAGTCTATATGATTGCCAACATCTTAGCAGCTGAAAGCCCGACTCAGCCCCATGTGTTTTGAGTATCATTTCACTGTTAAGGGGTAAGGGTTCCAATTTGAAAAGCATCCAGAAAGGTCTTCATGATTGCACTCAATGCTGTCTGAAGGTGTAATGAGAAGCACAGGCGGGCTCCACAAGCTGCCCGCTGGGCAAAGGAGAGGGCGCCCGTCTCCACGCTGAGAAAATAGACCTGGCAGTAATGCAGAGAGCAGAATAAGCAAAGAGATGCCAATAGGGAACCCCCTACATGCGAAGCTCGAGGCCCAGACGGACAGATAAAGCAAATGCCACTTTCCTATGGGAACTCTCATACAAGAAATACATGCAGCGGACATTAGGTCTACCGTCATAGTAAAGACTAACAGTAGATGAAATATTTGTGGGAAGTCAGTACCCTGAAAATGAACAGAACATCACAATCCACAGAAGTCACAGCATCGCTATCGAAGTTTTAAAAATAAGACCATGGTAATAGTCCTGCTCTGTACACCAAGTGACAGCATCGTTAATCTTAATCGGGCTGCATGCGTACCCTGCGCTAATTAGCCTTCCCGGGAGCACTAACCCATGATGCAATGTGTATGACGGGCCATTTCTGCTGCCATTTTTAGAAACATTTTTGGCTTTATTAACCCGTTACTGACCCAAGATAAGATGAATTGGGTTGATCCCAGGGGGGAGTCACTCACTCACACATGTACACCGACAGACAAAATGGCAACTCCAGTTCACCTTGGCCAGTTTTTGTACTGCCAGAGAACCAGAGAACCCAGAGGAAACCTCACGATAACACGAGTAGAACACAGAAAACTCGACTCGAACCTCCGTGTCAAGCAGACCTCACCGTTTAAACACATGTCCACTGTCCGCCTCCCAGAATCGCCTCTTCAACCTCGGCGGCTCCCCCCGCGTCTCGGACAGCAACACCTCCCCATCTGGCACGCTGCTGGGCTCAGACATCACGCTAGGGGAGGGGGCGGGGCTTGGGGCAAAGGGGGCGGGGCTCTGGGCAAAGGGGGCGG
>JAODKN010000134.1:7259500-7273295 GCA_026774425.1 Petrocephalus zakoni
GATGGTGATGTGGTTTCAGTGGTAATTTAGCCCTGCATAGATGTTCGGTAGTTTATCCACCTTTTTCTGATGGCGCATAAGGGTGTGGATACTGACATTTATAGTTTTTAACCACTAAACCACTGAGTATACCGATGCCCAAGTGTGTTGGATGACTAGAATTCACTCTGGCTCATTTAACAACCGACTCTGGCGAGAGGAATCCCAGCTTGACAGCACCTAGGAGCAAATATTCAAACAGGCTAACAAATTCATAGTTTTACCAAGAATTGCCATCAATAAAGTTCAATAGTGTCACTGACTAAACGCTTCACAGTCTAACACACTGCTCTGTTGACTTTCCTCTCATCTCTAAGTGTAAGAATTGCATTGCATCGTCTCAAAAATGTCCATCAAACAAACATCGCTCTATGCTTGATTCCATAATACCTACTTTTTTCTGCTTTTGGGTAAGTACTAAAGTAACTAAACTGTTTTACTTTTGTACATGCCAGAGACAATTAAACATTACAGAGGGGGAAAAAAACATATCTGAATTCCAAAAACACCACAGTGAAAACTATTTCTATTTTACTATACGAATATAAATTCCTCAGAGATCAAGGGTACAGGAGACATTTGGCAAGGTTTATTACCATTATCAAACTGTATAAATCACTGCCCAACTGCTTTTACCTGAGAGTGCAGTGTCTTTCTCTCCCAGAAGCCCATTGGCTGTTGCCAGGGCGGCAGCCCCATTAATCTGATTGGCTGAATGAATCATCCTTGCAGTGCAGCCTCCGGTGTCCGTGCCCTGGACCAGCCACAAGTACTGACCGATTTCCCCTTTCACTTCAACATCTGGAACTATGGAATAAAGCAGTAAATACTGAATGACACATCGGTTTAAACTTGTCTCTGCAAACCCCACTTAAGTAAGGCAGAATGGGGACAGCACCAGAGCAGTGCTCTCGGAGTCAACTTTTATCTTGAACACAGACATACATTAAAAAGTACAGTTAAATCTGCTCTCTCCAAGTCCTCCTTTTCCTTTACATAGTCTACTACTCGAGGGATGGCCATTTTGAATTGAATCAAGCTGATGTCCTGCACCAAATCACAGCCAGATGATATGTACAGGGCGCATCACCTACCAGGCAAAGCCTTGGGTCTCCTGGCTATGAACTCCTTCCACTTCTGAGAACTGAGCTGTGGAGCTGGAGTCGGCGCCAGGGAGCTGACAGTGCAGGAGAGACTGAACAGAGCTCCAACCTGCAAGGGAGGAACCCGATTTCACAAAAGGAGGATGCAGGAAGCCTCGGCCAGATACCACCCAAGCCAGGCCCCGGTCTCTCGAAGAAAAGGGTGAAAAGACACAATGGTCACAGTTCAACGCTACAGGCAGATTGGAAATGTGTACTCTTAGGTCTGAAGAACAGCCAACAGGTACTGCAGTATAATGACAAAGTGCTTATCTCACATCTTATCTTGTAGTCCTTATGGGAATCTAAAAGATCAACACTAGTCATACCGTTCAAGGTATCCATGGCTGCTTTGGACAAACCAATGCTGAAGAAGATCAACAAGCACTGTCAGCTATGGGAGAGAGGGCGGCTTATTGTCAGTTATCTGTTCACCTGTCCACGCAGAGTTTTAAGTTGATCTAGAAGCAGCTTTGATCTGGCCGTCTTGGTGGTCAGTCCACTGTATCAACATGTTAAGGTGCATGAGAAATTAAGCCCCGTTTCAGAAGAACAGACTCACACACACTAAGGATAATACGGCTGCACCAGATCAGCACAATGGCTGCACCAGAACAGCACAAAGAGCATTACGTCATCTCCATTGGTAAATTATTAACAACATCTCTACATATAAATGACAGCCATTGTGAGTCACCCAACCCGTACCACCTAAATGCTCGCTAATATTACCCTAGAAGATGCAGAAAAAAAAATTCCTGGGAAAGAAAAACTGAAGATATTTTCATAACATATGTTGAACTAATGACAGTTGTGAAAACTGAGATACCCAACGGTATTACCATAAGTCTCCTAACTTCTGAAACGGTACTTTCCAGAATAACATTGATTCGACCTCTTGGATGTTTACAAGCATTTCCTCCCAGGCGTCACATAAGGCATGAAGCCAAGGTCACAGAGGTCACTAGGCTGGCAGCTTGTGAAAGATACAGTTCAAATTCCACCCTGGAATGGAGGTAGACCGGGAGGTCAGAGACACTGACCAGCTGCACCAAGTCCAAGACTGGCTGGTAATACTGGAACACCTGCAGGGGGCGTGAGAGAGCAAGGCTGAATATCACAGCGGCAGCATACACCAATGAAACGTCACACCTGAACGGAGGGAGCCGCATTGGGTTTCCCTTTGACCTGGACCGTAAAAGGAAGAAAAGTACTATTTGCTCACATCACGCTGCTTCTGGTTTCACTACAAACGTAAAGGTAGCAAAGCCTCAATGGCGGCTTTGTTCCGGCATTAGGGGGACAGCAAGCAGGAACCCTGACGTGAGCAGGCGGTGTTCACCAGATCAGCTAAGGTGTTCAGTGGGATAAAAAGCACAAAAGAGGGTATGTGGAGGTCTTTTTAAAGCCTGGTCGTATTTTTTGGCTACAAATGTCACAGAGAACGGGGAATTTCTGCCACCTAATTATTAGACGAATGGGAAATTGGTGGCATGATAAGAAACCACACCGAAGGCAGATGAAGCTCGTTGGGTCAATTTCCCAGGCTGCTGTCATACTTCTGAATAAGTTTATAATGCGGATATTAATACCACTAATAAGAACCTTCACTTTATCATCTATCAGAGATAGATTTGATCAAAATAGGGCTGACGGTTTAAACAAGTTAGCTGTTTAAAATGTATGGTTCAGATAAAACTGTAAAGCCTGTTATTGTAAAAACATTGTTGTATAACATTGTTGTATAAACAATGAGCACAGTTGTCGTTCGTTAGCGGGCTGGCTCAGCAGCGTGCTCCCAGCGCAGGCCACCGCACAAGGTTTCACACCGCAGCGGAATGTTCTGGGCGTCACGGCCAGGCCACAGCCATTCCGCGGCGATCATGATGCTGCAGAGCGTGTGGGATATTCGGCCACAGAACCACAGAGACAGAAGTACGGAAATGATCATATCTTACCAGGACTGGCAGCAAACAGAAAACAAACACGAATAAGATGGAAGTCATGAAGTGGAAGGGAGGTTATACAGTATATTCTATGACAGTTTCCCAACCCGGTTCTCAGGGATCCACAGACGGGCTCCATGTTTTTGCTCCCTCCCGGGGTCCGGTAGGAGCAAAAATGTGGACTGTCTCATGGTCCCTGTGGACCGGAGACAGGGGGTAAAAACCTTCCTGCTGATCAGGAAAACCTGGAACATTCCACTGTCTGATGTAATGTGGGGAATGGGGCATTACTTGTGAAAGAGAACATTTCAGAAAATGTGATATTTTAAATAAATAACACAAATGGAGTTTGGCACAGTCTGCCCTTTGTGGGAGATTACAGCGCTGACCCGGAACCAAGGTGACAACGTCGCTCACCTCCGCGTGCAGCGCGCGCTCCGTGCAGCCCTGGC
The DNA here is from genome assembly GCA_026774425.1 of Petrocephalus zakoni. Taxonomy (NCBI): domain Eukaryota; kingdom Metazoa; phylum Chordata; class Actinopteri; order Osteoglossiformes; family Mormyridae; genus Petrocephalus; species Petrocephalus zakoni. Next base: position 7,263,080 of record JAODKN010000134.1, read on the forward strand.
TTGAGGTGTGACGGGACAGCGTGCTGTTCCAGGTGTCACCTGATCTCGCTTTAAGGCAGAACCCTCCAAACCGCAACTCCGAGAGGAACTACAGCATGAACAGAAAGGCGACCACATGCACACACAGACACACACACACAGGGAAAGAGGAAAAGGGACTGCCATGTTCATGCACCAATAAAACTCCAGATGGTGATCATGTGATAAAGAAGACTAATACGCTGTTCATTATGCGATATTCAGGCCTCTTTCATGTTCAATGGGACTTCTGCCACAAGGGAAGGGTGAGCACATTCTCACTGTCATATTTCTTATTCTGAACAGTGCTCATTCCATAACAGTCCTGCACACAGACACACAGACCACCTCATTCACAGGAGGCCCAAGCTCCTCATTCTTAACTGTGCTCATTCCATAACAGTCCTGCACACAGAGACACAGACCACCTCATTCACAGGAGGCCCAAGCTCCTCATTCTTAACTGTGCTCATTCCATAACAGCCCTGCACACAGAGACTCAGACCACCTCATTCACAGGAGGGCCAAGCTCCTCATTCTTAACTGTGCTCATTCCATTACAGCCCAACACACAGAGACACAGACCACCTCATTCACAGGAGGGCCAAGCTCCTCATTCTTAACTGTGCTCATTCCATAACAGTCCTGCACACAGAGACACAGACCACCTCATTCACAGGAGGCCCAAGCTCCTCATTCTTAACTGTGCTCATTCCATAACAGCCCTGCACACAGAGACTCAGACCACCTCATTCACAGGAGGGCCAAGCTCCTCATTCTTAACTGTGCTCATTCCATTACAGCCCAACACACAGAGACACAGACCACCTCATTCACAGGAGGCCCAAGCTCCTCATTCTTAACTGTGCTCATTCCATTACAGCCCTACACACAGAGACACAGACCACCTCATTCACAGGAGGGCCAAGCTCCTCATTCTTAACTGTGCTCATTCCATTACAGCCCTACACACAGCCCTGCACACAGCCCTGCATGGGGAGATCGAAAGGTGAGTAAATTCATAGTACAAAATGAAAAACAAATAATCTAATATATGCCCAACATCACAGAATACTGTACCTTTTTCTCTCTAACAAGGACACCTCCTCTCCACAATTCATCCTGGTCAACACAGGACAGGAGCTCTTCTTGGCCGCGTATGTCAGCCAACAAGTAGGAGGCCACTTTCTGCCAACTAGATTACAAACCACACACACATTAGTAAGAAAACAAGAAGCCGGCATTTCATTAACATTAAGCACTCTCTGCGCCTCTATTGCATTATTTCTGACTGCACTTTAAACGAAACAGCAATGCACATGTGGTGGACATCCCCCCCTATTGGCTGCACGTGGAATATTCCAAACACATTCAGGTTTATATGCAATCAGGCAGCTCTCAGTATAAATCTACACCAGTACCCTGCATTGTTCGCCGTCGCCACGGTAATCTTGGCAGAATGCCATGCTTGCATGTGCTTCAGTGAGCCTAGAACTGGAAGGAATTCCTTTGTGCTTGGAGCCTCCACATCGGTCGACAACAAAACAACATCCAGGAGAGCTTGACCTGGGGAAAAACAGGGACGTCTCAACTTCAAAGCATCTTAAATGAACTAGATCTGCTAGCTAAAGGTTCACATAGGTAGGATTCTGGGTTTTTCTTAAGTCACAAATTACTACACTGGCATCTCATCCAGGCTGTTGCCCAGCCTTGTGCCCAGTGCCACCTAGGATAGGATCCAGGTCCCCTTGTGCCCGGATAGGATAGGATCCATGTCCCCTTGTGCCTGCATAGGATAGGATACAGGCCCCCTTGCGCCCACATAGGATAGGATCCAGGCCCCCTTGCGCCCGCATAGGATAGGATCCAGGTCCCCTTGCGCCCGGATAGGATAGGATCCAGGCCCCCTTGCGCCCGCATAGGATAGGATCCAGGCCCCCATGCGCCAGCATAGGATAGGATCCAGGTCCCCTTGTGCCCGCATAGGATAGGATCCAGGCCCCCTTGCGCCCACATAGGATAGGATCCAGGTCCCCTTGCGCCCGCATAGCATAGGATCCAGGTCCCCTTGCGCCCGCATAGGATAGGATCCAATGCCCCTTGTGCCAGCATAGGATAGGATCCAGGGCCCCTTGTGCCCGCATAGGATAGGATCCAGGCCCCCTTGTGCCCGCATAGCATAGGATCCAGGCCCCTGTGTGCCTACATAGGATAGGATCCAGGCCTCTTTGTGCCCGCATAGGATAGGATCCAGGCCTCTTTGTGCCCGCATAGGATAAGATCCAGGCCTCTTTGTGCCCGCATAGGATAGGTTCCAGGTGCCCTTGTGGCTGCCTAGGATAGGATCCAGGCCCCCTTGCGGCCGCCTAGGATAGGATCCAGGCCCCCTTGCGGCCGCATGGAATAGGATCCAGGCCCCCTTGCGCCCGCATGGAATACGACCCAAGCCCCCATTGCGTCCCCCAAGGATATGATCCAGGCCCCCTTGCGGCTGCCTAAGAGAGGATCCAGGTCCTCCTGCGCCCCCCTAGGATAGGACCCAGGCCCCCTTGTGACCCTGACTATCGTAATAGCGTAATGGTCGGAATACGGGTGGAACAGCATAGGAGGTTTTAGGTAATCCTAAAATAAATATCAGTATAAATGGAAATAAGAACACATTACAAACAGTCATTCATGTAACAAAATGAGGTTTATAGTAGAGGAAAGGGAATGCGAATACGGAGCAGTATTTATGAATGAATTTTCTGTCAGTTGATCTGGTCAGTTTGAGACAAACTCCCTGTATTTATATTTATATATATATAGGCTCTATGCCCCCAGCAGGTAGGGGATGGATGATTAATATCCTTTGTTTACCTGGAGGAGGCAGCTTGTCAGACAACTGGTGAAGGCCCTCTGCAGCCTCCTCAAACAACCTGGATTTGGACAAAGATCACAGGAAGGTTGCTTACAAGCATCACTCGAGCGTCAGCACTTGATGGTGCCCTTTTCTCCGTCTCACTGCACTAAGAGTGACACACCCAGCCTAGATCTACAGTATCAGTTATAAGTCTGACTTATGCAGAGGCGCCAGGAATAACTGGCCTAAAGCAATAACGGAGAAAAGGATCAGACACTACAGATGTTTATTATACTGCATTTTGTTCCTCAGACACTTCAGGGGCGAAAGTGGCAAATGTAAATGATAAAGGAAAATATACAATGGAATATTAACAAAACAAACTACATGACATATAAACCCGCTGGGCCGGTTTCACATAGCAGGATTTATTGCTTGGCCAGATAACTGGTTGGATTTAAGGTAGTCCGAGCTAGATATAAGTGAACAAAGACAAACTCCATTTAGCCCAGGCTACCTTAAAGTTATCTGGCTGAGCAAGAAAGCCTGCTTTGTGAGACAGGCCCACTGTACAATTAACAATGGTGAGCAGAGGCAGCACACTATTTTGGCTTGAAGCAGGAGCCTCATAAATGAAGCCTCACTCTGACTGCGGCTGGGGTTCCAGCAGGTCGTCGCAGTTCTCCGGCCCCTTCTCGAGCAGGGCACTCCGGCAGGCATCCAGGGCCGACGGGCCGCCATCCTCACCCTCGCTCCTGGGACACACCACCCCGAGCTCATCCCATTCCGGGCTGCAGAACTGAACATTTCAGCAGGGAAAAGCAAGCATCCGATTAACGGAAGATCACGCCGCTTTGTATTGGTTTGGCTAAGGAGTTCGTGCCAGGAAAGGCAAGTAATTCACAACACAGGTTAAAACATGTTCAAGAAAAGCTGAATACTCAGTGCTCACGGACAGTCTTGGGGCTGCTTGCTTAATTCTGTAAAAATGCTGCAAATGTGTTGCTTTTATATAAAAAGTCCATTGACAAGCAGTGCTTAACATATCTGCACATATATCTTTCTCAAAGACAGTTTCTAGGCTAATGCATGTTTTACTCCCCCCACCACTGCCTGGAGACCCCCCCATAGAGAGGCAACTCAAACGCATGGCAAAAGACAAATAACTTTAAAAGCACTGTACAAGTATTAGATTAAAAACAATTAAAACAGAAATAAGAGATCTGTTTGGCAATCAGACAACGGAAGCATTTGCGGGTCAGGGCTGCATCTACCTTTTCAGGGAATCTAGGCAAAGCTTTACCCTAACCAAGAACATGGGTGGGGGGGATTAGGCAATTGCGTAATTTGCCTATAGCTGAAGCCGACCCTGTTATGGAGTATTCATGTCAACTGAATTAAAAGGAACGCACCTGCGATGATGCACAGCTGGCATGGACGGCGAAGTACCAGCGGCGTCCCGCAGGGGCTCTACTGGGCAGGCAGGCTGAATGTGTGACGGAGACATACAGCCATTCATGCGGAATTATTACAAATGTGCCCAACAAAGGGGCTGTCGATCACAAGCTTAACATAGAAAGACATTCAAAGCATTTTATTTAGACAAAGTCGCAATTATGCATTCCCCCCTCATATACAGACAACTGGGGTATTTTTGTTTCATGATATTAAATAACGGCAACCGATCAGCTTTGCATATCTAAATCTTGAATAAGTCTAAGATATAAGTATCACCTGGGAACGAAGAGTGCTGGGGAGCTGAGGTACTGGCGATGCTTTTGAGGAAATCGTGAATCTGCTTCACAAGGTCGAGGTCTATATTTACAAATCAAAATCGAGAATTACACAGATACACCACGTACAATGTAAACATTCATTCATTCATAAAAGAAAGACAGCAGTGGGTGTGAACAAGGTAGAAAACTACTTATACTAAAATATTACTGTCGGTAAACAAGACAGATTTGCATAAATATAGCTAGGTAATTACTTGTCAGCCAACACTGCTTTCTGAAGGACAGACTAAAGAAGGAATTATTATTGATAATTATGATGCGCGAAAAGTAACTTGACAGATTTATAGATATGCTTGGGCGTAGCGAACTGTAATATTTGCAGAAAAATCAGATACAATATGAGTTCACCCTTTAGCCGGCTAGACAGAAATCTTACCGTTATCGATGATCTTATAATCTCCTGATTTCGTAAAACTAACCACAAGCACAAATCTATCCATTTTAGTAATTATATAGTAATAAAAGTAATAAAATAGTAATATTTATTCGGTCAGTACGAATCGAGGTGACTGACAAAAACAAAATTCCCCGCTTTCTAGCGGCCGGAAGTGACGTCAGTGACACCGGCCGGGAAATAGTAACGCCAAAATAGGTTCGGCTCGCAAAATATACTCCAAAGGCCAGATGTTATTACTTGCTAGGGATTTACCTATTATAGACACAGCACATGAATATTCTAGTACAGATTAAAGAATATATTAAAGATATTTTGCATATAAAGATTATATTTTTTCGGCTTTACGTTACAACTGGAACTTTTATTTTTTGTATACTTTATTAGCCGACTGGTTTACGGTGTTGCACCACGTTTGAGCTTGGGGTGAAGCAATGTGATGTGATGCTTTTGGCTTTTGGTATTTCCTAGCATTTTGATTATGTCCAGTTTTAGCAGATCTGCTCAGGTAAGACAGCTATACGTTTTTTTGCGACTTCGGGAGTGGCTGTTCAGTGTTTAGTTTGTAACGGCAGGTAATCACAAGTGAGAGGCTGAAATGTCTGCTAAAAGCGTGTGCTATTTGGATGTATAACATCACATATAGGAACGAACAAAATTACAGCGTATTTTGTTGAAGGCATAATTATGCCTTTGTTACTCTAGCGTCAAATGTCTGCTTATATAATTAACCAGCGATGCCCCTAAGCGCTTCATTTGCTCCATTGTGCAGTTCAAGGTTAACCCGTTTAATCCCACCGGCAACACTTGTTGTTAACATAACCAACATGAAATAAAAAAGGGAGGTCTAATTAGTGAAATGCGTGCACTTATTTATCAGGGATTTTTTTTATTAAACGGGTTAAGGAATCATTTAGGTATATATACTTGCATTTGCCGACGATGGCACAGTTTTTCTCTAATGTTTTTGTGGCCGAATGACGTAAAATGCAAAATACAAAATTCAAGTGTGCAAGCATTATGAAGGCTAATGAATGCTGGCCATCGACAAACCGGGGGAAGTCAGACATCTCTCCTCCCTTTATTTTATATTTTCGGTCAGATCAGATTGTCATTGCAGCAGTAGCAATACATTAGAGATTAAATGATTTTATACCGGAAAAACTGCTAGACTGGTATATTGGCTTTCAATTAATTGGAACGTAATTCTGTATTACTTCGGTGAAAGTTTTGTAGCGTATTTTCATGTAACGCATGTAACGTTTCTTTTAATCTATGCAGTGACCTTTTCTTGACGGTGATGTAATATATAATAAGTTACTACAATAATTACGGCCTGCCTCTTTCCAAAGTACTCGGATTAGCACTTCTAGTAGCATACTCTTTAATATTCTCCCCAACAGAATATTAGACAGATGGCATTCTTAGCCTGGCTTTTATTGACCCACTATGAGAGAACATTCACTGATGGAGACTTATGAGCTCTGGCTACGGGCGTCTGCCGTATGCTGTAAATGTAGCCCCAGGATGCTCACACGGTGCTCACTGGTATTCATTCGTTAGGGTGATTGCTCATTGTTTTTCCTTTAGCAATGGGCTACCTTTGCAAGATCGTGGTATTTAATAGATGCCAGAATGCAACCTCCCGGAAAGATTGCAACCATGTGCTCCATCAGACTGCAAGGAAAACACAAGCCTATCTATCACGCATTGAGTAAGTATCCATTCATCCGTCCATTCGAGTCTGTTCATGGTAGTGGGGACTGAGAACTTCTTTTTGCAAAATGACCACAAGGTGGCAGTGCAGCTTCAACAGATCAGAAACCAAATTATCCAACCTCAAGTTCATACTGGTACGTCTGCAATTAAAGTGTATTAAAATATGACAACCTATATTTTTAGCTTACTTTGAGTGTTATAATCTTAAGTCTCATATACTCTCTGCATTTCCATCTCATTAACGTTTAAGAAACATGCTTTATTAATCCTTTGGAATGGTTATAATTAAACAGTTAAATTCAGGATGAACAGAGAGAATCTAAAGAAAAAATAAATGATTTTGGCTTCCACAAGAGGTGCTTCCTTCAGGATACTGTATTTGTTCGGACAGACAGTGGACACTTTGTCGCCTCTCGTTAAGGTGTCCGGTAGAGGACACCTGTTTGGCCATGGATGGTGCTAGATGCTTTAAAGTTTTATTTGCAGTGCCCTTCAGAGCCCGTGCTTGCTGAGCTGCTTTGTGAAACACAATCATGCGGCCTGTCAGGGCCAATCTCTACGGTAGAATGGCCCATTATCGAGGCTGTGCATGGCTATTGGCTACGGAACTGATCTGGCCAATCAAAGTGGATGGTCCCCAGCCCATGGCCCAGGGTGGGAACCTGCTGGAGTGGACCCATTCATCTCCAAGCTCACCTCTGGTTTTTTTAGCTGTCACTTTCACCCCCCCCAGCCCCATGAGAGGACCGTGTCCAGCAGCTTATTGCACTCCTCGTATCCCGTCGTTTCGCTCTCTGGCTTATTTATTTTATAGGAAAGCTTCATGCCAATAGAGGGAAGGCTGCACCTACCGGGAGGAAGTAAAATCCCATTTTTAATATTTTCACCCCACAGATGGGGAATTGGCAAAAAGGATACCCTGACTCATGTCCCTTCCTTGTGGCCTTCAGTATCAATGATAGCCAGCCTCATGTCCCTTCCTTGTGGCCTTTAGTAAAAAGGATAGCTGGCCCTGTGTCCCTTCCCTGTGGCCTTTAGTAAAAAGGATAGCTGGTCTCATGTCCCTTCCCGGTGGCCTTTAGTAAATAGGATAGCTGGCCTTGTGTCCCTTCCCTGTGGCCTTTAGTAAAAAGGATAGCTGGCCCTGTGTCCCTTCCCTGTGGCCTTTAGTGAAAAGGATAGCTGGCCCTGTGTCCCTTCCCTGTAGGCTTTAGTAAAAAGGATAGCCAGCCTTGTGTCCCTTCCCTGTGGCCTTTAGTAAAAAGGATAGCTGGCCATGGGTCCCTTCCCTGTAGCCTTTAGTAAAAAGGATAGCCGGCCCTGTGTCCCTTCCCTGTGGCCTTTAGTAAAAAGGATAGCTGGCCCTGTGTCCCTTCCCTGTGGCCTTTCGTAAAAAGGATAGCTCGCCCTGTGTCCTTTCCCTGTAGGCTTTAGTAAAAAGGATGGCCAGCCTTGTGTCCCTTCCCTGTGGCCTTTAGTAAAAAGGATAGCCGGCCCTGTGTCCCTTCCCTGTAGCCTTTAGTAAAAAGGACAGCCGGCCCTGTGTACCTTCCCTGTAGCCTTTAGTTAAAAGGATAGCTGGCCCTGTGTCCCTTCCCTGTGGCCTTTAGTAAAAAGGATAGCTGGCCCTGTGTCCCTTCCCTGGAGCCTTTAGTAAAAAGGATAGCCGGCCCTGTGTCCCTTCCCTGTAGCCTTTAGTAAAAAGGATAGCCGGCCCTGTGTCCCTTCTCTGTATCCTTTAATAAAAAGGATAGCCGGCCCTGTGTCCCTTCCCTGTGGCCTTTAGTAAAAAAGATAGCTGGCCCTGTGTCCCTTCCCTGTGGCCTTTAATAAAAAATATAGCTGGCCTCGTGTCCCTTCTCCGCAGCCCTTAGAGAAAAGGCATGCTGTGAACAGGATGAAATATCGACTCTCTTCATCATTTTTTATCCACAAGGCTCGTTTGCTGGGGTTTTTCAGCTTATTATTTCACAAACAGTTTCCAGCAGTAATGACTAATCTGTTTTATGTTACTTTAAACTGCCTTTGACTCTGAGCCCTTACGTTTTTCATGGAGAGGGTCATCCCTCTCTATCTTTCAGAGCCTAACTGTTTAATTATAGCTTTGATAAATGACAGTCTGTCAGGGACAAGATCTTCCGTTCAACCTAAGGGAGATTTCCATCCCTCTGGAATCCTAAAGTGAAAGTCTTCCCTGTGGATGGAAAAGGTGACAGGTGGATGAATTTTGGCACCGTTCCCTAAAGCAGTGCCCCTCCTGTTTCCAAGGTGACTGTGGCGACCATGTGGTCGTCATGAACACAAGACACATTGCCTTTTCCGGCAACAAGTGGGAGCAGAAGGTCTACTCGTCTCACACGGGGTAAGTGCTAGCCCTCATTCTTCGTTCTGCAGTATCCAAAGCAGTGGTTAGTCCTGTCAGGTCCCTTCAGTCAGCATTAGCTGTTTCAGGTCCCTCCGGTCGGCACTGGCCCTTTCAGGTTCCTCCGGTCGGCACTGGCCGTCTCGGGTCCCTCCGGTCGGCACTGGCCGTCTCGGGTCCCTCCTGTCGGCACTGGCCGTCTCGGGTCCCTCCTGTCTGCATTGGCCGTTTCCGGTCCCTCCGGTCGGCATTGGCCATTTCAGTTGGCATTTATTTTGGACAGAGGTCTCTGCTAAATAAATATTCAGAAATCTTGATTTAAACCCTGAAGGGCACGCTGCTTGGAAGTGGGCCTGGGGGCAGTGTTGCCTTAGCAAGTTAGGACACTGTGCCTACAATCGAAAGGTTGCCAGTTGGGATCTCAGGATCAGGAAAGAGATTTCATTGTTGGGCCCTTGAGCAATTGCTCCAGTGACTGTATGACCTCACTGTATAAAAGAGACTGTTAAGTAAACGTAACGAAAAGAATAAAACAATTTCAATGGAAAGCAGGGAAAAGGTGAGACCCCGGTCTTTAAAAGCAAGAAAAGCCTGTGCTCTACATGTAACCTTAATCTTTCGGGGCTCGTAATGGCTGTTAAATTGATATAGTGGGCGCCTGTTAACCTGAGCCGTGGTCTGCTCTGTTTGAAGATACCCAGGTGGATTCAAGCAAGTCACAGCTGCCCAGCTTCATCAGAAGGATCCCAGAGCGGTGAGTCAGGCTCTGCTGGCCAGCCGCAGGGAGAGTGGTCGCCCCGCGGACGTCCCGTCCTACCGCAGGAATCCAGCTGGCATGCTGCTTTTTTCCCTGCTTCCGAATTAAGCTCGCGCTCCTTTTAAGTGCTTGCAGTTCTCCGGCGTGCCCTTAGGGGGCGCTCTGCACTAATTTCTCTGTGGCGTGTATCAGATTTCCTAGGGGTTTAGCAGGATTGTAGCTGTTGGGGGTGTAAAATGTCAGCTTGGTTATTTATATGGGTTTTACAGAGATCTACATTCAGGCATAGAACAATTAAATTATTCATTCACACGTGGAGTAGCATCCA
>JAODKN010000134.1:7281566-7307250 GCA_026774425.1 Petrocephalus zakoni
TCTCCCACAAGTGCGCTTTGGTATACCGCGAGGCACGAGATCGCGTTGATCTCTCGTTGCTTTGATGTCATACACTGCGCAGCCCCTGATTGCGTAAAAAAATTTTTCGCGACTAACCGACTAATGAAAATGTATTCGACCAAGCCCTCTTCATATCGACTAAAGTTTAGTTGACTATTTGGGGGCAGCCCTACATGTATCTATGAAGAAAAGGTTGAATTAAGCAATTGGACACTTGTCTTTTAATCCTAGTGGAAATTGAGTTGAAATGGGAGTAGATATGACTGGTCGGGAGGTTTAGAGTTTCTACATTCTCAGGCTTTTTACACAGAAGGGCGGCGTCTCACTTAAGCGCCATAATTTCATGTTGAAAGATCTCACCTCCGGTATGTCGTTGTCTCCAACAGACACAGATTCTGCTTTTATCCTGAATCAGTTAGCAAGTTCAGGAGTGACATCAAAGCGACCCCAAGCTGCAAATCTGTTCCCCGTCAAGAAGAATGAAAGGAACATCTTTCTTTTCCCACAGTTTTCATCACGCGATGAGGGCTAGGTGGGCGATGGAGGTGCTTTTTGTGCGCGGAAGTCATTTCTGCTCCTACACAGGGCTTCGTTGTGTCCTGCCACTGAGTAATCATTTGCGCTGAAGTTCAGTTTCTGTTGCCAGGCGCTCTGGGAGCCCACGGGTTGCTGGAACGGAACCTCTCATTGCCTTTGTCACAAGCAGATGTGTGTGTGTGTGTGTGTGTGTGTGAAAGGTTGAAAGGTCACAGCCCGCGGTGTGCCATACACAGTTACCAGCATTGTTTTTTCTGCGTCTTTCTGGACCAGTGTTTGGCAAGAACACTTCACAGTGGTGGTGAATCCTTGACAAATGAAAGGATGAAATTAAAGCACTTCAGTTATCAAGGGTGGGGGGGGGGTTTAGGGCCGCTGGGGAATGTCTGCAGAGCCGTGCGTGCCTTCATTCAGTTAGACACGGTAGCTTCTGACAGTGTTTCTGGGAAAACGGTTTGCTGACGTGCTGCGACTCCCTCTCCATTTGGGGATTTAACCTTTGTCATGTACTGAGTGACTGCATGAATGTTTCCCTGGTGGTAACACTAAGAATCCTGTTACTGTGCAGTATAGCGCCTGTACTGCGATGCAGGGCTACCTCAGCCCCATGTGCAGTATGATCTACAGGGCCACTTCTCACCACTGCTGCCCAAAGCACTGTAGATGTATGTTTGTTTGTTTGTTTATATATTTAGCTTTTAAATTTAAACTTTTTTACTGTTTAAATACGTGCACTGAAAGGGACTGGATCCTATCTTGCACTCGTACAAAGAAAATAAAAAGCTTCTGATTATGATGCTTGAAGCAGCTCCTGAGGTGCAAAACGTGGCAGGCTTAGCCAGTCCCTGGAGTAGGGAGGATTACGGACCTTGGGATTCGAACCAGCAACCGATCACAGGCATAGTCTCCTAATCTACTGTCCTGCAAGTCCCCCATTTTTACCTGAACTACAGCTGCTGGTTTATAAGTACTAGGATATTGAAGCCTGAATCATGTGACTGTAGATGGTATCAGATTGTTAAAAATGGATTTTCTGCTTGCTGGAGGCTTTCAGACAGTGACTCGTGTCTTTCAGTGTCTCATAATTTGAATCATTTTTAAAGGGCAGTAGCACATCACATCCAACAGGCACATACTTTTTGCCCGGTATGTTAAAATTGTGGTGTTTCTGCCTAATTTTAAAGCACTGAATGTTCCCAGTTTGGTCAGGCTCGCCTGTGCTGCCGTGCATTGTGGGTAAGGCGATCTTTTTCCATCTTTTCAGGCCTGAAGACTTCAGGATGAAATGACTCGTCCAGCTGACAGCGGGGAGCACCACTGGGCTGCCGTGTGTCGACGCCATGGCCGTGGGGGGGCGGCCCCTCCCCCCCAGGACTGCTTCCAGCCACGAGCGCGTCACGCGGCTCCCGATAACAACTTGCCCTTCTGGCTGCAGCTGTGCTCCACTGTTAGTTTTTCGCCTGTAGCCATCCGGCTAAAACAGCAAGAGCCGGACTGACCCGCGGTCGCATATTTCATCTGCCTGATTTTCAAAGTATATTAAAGTTCCTTTTTTGGCCCCCGCCTGTTGCCACAGACCATTTTTGCCGTCTCCTCAGAAGTTTGATCTCGCCTGCGCTTCAGACTGTGCCACAGACTTAATTGAGATCAGATGCGTCAGTGAGACTTTTAAAATGCCAGTGCAGCCTTTTGAAGTTTGTTTGCGTTCTCAAAAAATTGTTTGCGGCGCGTCCCCTGCTTTAGTCATTAGCTCATGGTGAGTGAGCTGGGCAGCCCACGTGGCCTGTAGCCCTGTCCACGTCTGCGACCAATGCAATGAATATCCCCCTGTTCATGGTATGGTCCAAGGTGGTACACACACACACACACGCACGCACGCAAGCACACACACACACGCATATTTATTTAGCGCTTTTATTCCTAGCAATTGGGTTTTAAGGGCCTTGCTCAAGAGCCCAACTGTGAGCCCACCCTGCCGACCTGGGGATTTAAATCCACGACCTTCTGATCACCTTCTAGCATGCATTCCTAATGCACTGAGCCATACACTGCTCCATAACACAGTTTTTTTTTTGTTAAATTGAAATTAAATATATATATTTTTTTTACTCTCCCATGTGTACTGAGAGTCTCGGTCTTATGGGTACCTGCTATTGAATGACAGAAACAGTTGTGGTCATACCTCAGTTTTATTGGTTACAAAACGTATAATAAAGTAAAAATAAATTACTTCCTCGGTCCGAAGGTGGAGAAATTCCGGTGTCACTCTCACACGTTGGGAAAACCACCTGCCCCACAGTGAGCAGGTCCCACGTGAAGGCAGGAGGGCGGCTAAGCGGTTCCTTTGGGTCATGTGTAGCCTCGACCACAGGCGGTGCGTGTTGTTCTTGGGACCGTCACATTTACACGCCACTTCTCGCAAATGAGTCGAGGACACACACTAGGTCGTCAGGCTCTTTTTTTGTATTTAGCTGTTTTTATGAAATGCATACATTTGGTTCTCAAAGATTTACCATATTTTAAAGTACATTTGAAACGTGGCACCATAAATAACTTAAACTCTATTGGCACCTTTAAAAAAAAAAAAAAAAAATACAAATTTACAGTGGGGACTTTTACGAAGTTTTTTTTCAAATAAATAAACAGTTTGGGAAAATGCTGGAAGGAGTGTGGAACAAAAAAAAAACAAAAGAGGATGAAGGAGAAGAGGTGAAGGATAAACTAGCAAACTGTGCCTGTGCAAATGCTTGTGATGATGATGATGATGAAGATGGTGATTCAGGATGCTAGCTGCACATGAACAAACGGATCACAACCTGGTTATGCCTCATGGTGACCCTTCCGGCTCCCAGGTTACATGCAACACGCTCTGATATATTAAAGTTCGACATCTCCCCATTGATTTACCCACTCGCCCCCCCTCCCCCCCCCCACCAAGGAAAGAAAAAATGTATACATAAAGATATCAGGCACTTTTGGGATTCGGTCTTGATGACAGCGCCCAAGACCCCTCAGGATGTGGCCAGGGGTGAGGAGAGTGAGGTTTCTTAATTGCGTGGTGATTCTGGTGCCGTCTGTAGATTCCGGCACATCAGCTGTGGGTGTCTGACTTCGGAGCGCCTCCCCCTGGTGGCCGTGGCTGCTTGTGGTTTGCGGCTGTCTTCCTCCCGGATGTGCTCCTGGAGACGCGGTGGATCGCGGGGGAATGCAGCCCGGCGGCGGCATCGTCGGACGGGAAGGGGGCGGGGTGGGCGGGATTTCCTCCGGGCTGGTAGTAGTGGGCAGGCTCGCCGCCATAGCCCTGGTAATCCTCTTCGTCTTCCTCGCCATAATTGCCCTCGGGCTCATAGGTTTGGTAGGAGTTGGGTGCCAATTGTACTATGGGAACATCAGGGTCAGACGGGCCACCATCATATCCACCTTTAAGCCGCCACCGCCAAGTATAGTCATTGGGTTAGCATGACAAACAAGAGCAGAGAGACAAAGGCACGTTACTGACAACACCAGGCCAGCTGGGAGGCACAGGAGCAAACGGTCACACCTGGGATATTCACAGACATCGCCAAGGCAGAGCACCAGCGAAGCACCAGGGGTTAAGGCGCGAGCTGTAGCAGGGATCGAGAATGGCGATTAGGCCACGATCAGGGCTGACATCGCAGGTAAAAGCAACAGATAGGGGCAGCGTGCTCGTGGCGGGATAAAGGAAATACGAGTCGGCTGGGATGATGATGGACAGCTAGAGGAGGCCGGGGCGGGAAACGAACGCTCCTCACACAACCGCCACCCCGGCTAAAGTCTCTCTCTCTTTCGCTCTCTCTTTCTCTCGTGTTTTTGTCAGGGGCGAGACAGCGTGGGCGGCATACAGAGCACTCTGCTCAGTAGTCATTCTCATAGTGCTGTGGGCCTTCAGACAGGACCAGCAACATGGACAGGAGCCCAAGACAGACAGGAGAGAAAGAAACACAGCGCATGTCAATAGGCAGAGTCACGCAGGCACACTGCTCTGCAATTACCGCATCCGCACAAGCCGCTAGCCGCGCCTCCCCTGCTGCTGGCTGTGACTGCTACCTATGACACATAGCCCAGGCTTTTCTAGAACTCTGCTAGTTCATTACTGCCTTCTGTTACTCGAGAAAGGCTAATAAAGACCTCCAGCAGGTTTTGGCTGCTCCATCACACTACAGGGAAAAGTTTACAGGTCTCGTACGAAGATACTGTGTCGTTTCATGGACACCAGGTACAGAATGCAGTTTTGTAGCATATTTTAATACACCGTATTTTTGTAAATGCTAACTGGAATACCTTGAGGGTTTTTTAAAGGACGTAAAAGGCATTTCTAAGTGTTGTTAAATATACAATATCAATTATTGTTAATAACATCAGCTATCCCTTGAAGCCATTTTTAATCCTGTCACAACTACAATTTGAATACAGAATATACAATCATTTAGATTAATCATTACCAAAAATGGCATCTTGAGGATATGAAGCTAATCGATATTTTGATGTTGATGTCCAGAATATGGGTGGCATCTTAATGTAGCTTGCAAGTCTAGTATCTACCGCAGCCAAAGCACTCTACAATGTAAAGATATTCCTAATGTATCGACATCCACAGCACCGGAAACGCTCAACTACTCACTCGCCATTTAAATGAAGAGTGAGTACTGAAGACTGAACATTAGCCCAGCTGATTAGTTAAAAGAAATTGCATTTGAGACTACATTTTTAAATAAACCAGCCCACTTGACTAGTAGCAAAAATTCTTCAGTTCCGCCTGAACAGCAATTTTATCACTGCCAAATGACATTGTATGGTGCTCTGCGCTTTATGATGCACAGCATGAGGGTTTTCTTAATGTTATGCTATACTGTCAATCAAAGACTGAAAGCTATCAGAAGACAGTGTTATAAATTATGCTTCAAAATACATGTCTGTACCTGAACTTGTATCTGAATGCATTTCAGTAAGGCATATTTTATAAAGCATTTTTAGAAATTCTCTTAAGATAATAAATCTAGCTAAGGGGAGTCGTGTTTAGTTTTCCTGGATGTTTTTTAGCCAGGACTAACATGAATTTTCATCAGACAAACCAGGGGTCCTAAGACCTCGCTGTCTCTCCCCTGAGCTTTGAGTGAAATAGGAAAGAATAATGTCATGGAACTGAAAGTTTCAACATTAAACAAGTCTGATAGCAATAAAAAGTATTTTATATGAACAATTACAGTTGTTTTCATAGCTCGAGAGTGGGAAACTGCAGTTTTACAAGACAGTTGAAAGCTAAGTCAAGCAGTGTTGCTAATATTCTCGAAAACCATTTTAAGGCGGACTGATCACAGCCCCCTTGGTCCCTTTCAACCCTAAACTTATTTCACACCCATTTGACTGTTATCAGCTGGCCACCTTAAAAGGCATTCATGGTGTGAAAAGGAAAATCCCTTAACTAGCAACACGGCAGAGAGGACGGACCAGACCAGATGCAAAGTTTTATGGCTACTGCCTATTTATATTTATTTATCTAGCATATGCTTTTGTCCAAAGCAACATAGAGGTGTAGAAAGTGGGATCAGAGAGTGGGGTCAGCCAGCATCCAGCACCCCAGGAGCAGTTTGGGTTGAGGGCGTAGTTCAAAAGACCAGTGGTGATGTGATTACTCTGCCGGCTGTGGTACTGAATCCCGCAACCACCTGGACGCAATGCCGCTGAGCTACACTCTGGCCATGTATGCATGTTCAAATATAATCAGCATGTGTTAACGCCTGTGTCAGTCATGTATAAGTTTAATCAGCCTGTGTCAGTCATGATTAGCTATAATCAGCCTGTGTTCGCGCCTGTGTTAGACACCAGACATGTGTTCACGTCACGGGATAATTACCGCCAACGTTGTAGCCAAGGCAGGAGTTCTGGTCACAGTACCCAGGTGGACCAGCAGGACCAGTAGGACCCGGCATGCCTGACCGGCCCTGAGTTCCCGGGTTACCAGGTCTTCCAATGGGGCCCTGGCTGCCTGGTCTCCCTTCTCCCGGGGATCCTGTGGGGTTTGGAGGAGGGTAACATCATGAAAACCAAAAACAAGGGTCAGACTGTCACCATGACCAACCTGCTCAGACAGTTACGTTAATAACCCATTATTCGGACCCATATGGAGAGTGGTACTGCCTGACTGCCTCACGCCAGCACCAAGGTAATCCAAGCGACCAAAGCCATTCTGCCGCTCTGCCCCTGAACAGGCATCTGCTGTGTTTTTGTTATTTTTTAAATAATATACAATGACAGATGAGCGGCATGAGCTAGACAGGTCTAAAAAAGGAAATTAAGGGCTTTGGTAAACATCAGCTTATCTAAAGGGGAAATATAAGGCACCATGGCGGTACGCAGTGCAGAGTAAATGTTATAATATTATAGAGGAGTTTAACATACCTAGCGATTCAGCGGACCAGAAGTACTTCTTCTTCATTAATTATTATTATTATGTATCTATTATTATGTGAGGGAATGACTGAGCTCTTGGAGGCCTGGAGGCTCAAAATGACCATAGCAGATCCCTATATTAGTGGTTCTCAAACCCCTCATTGAACATTCTAAGCTATTCAACATTTAAGTCCCATTGATGCAGAAGATCATTTACTAATCAAGTAATAGTCACACCCGAAATTGCTCGAATCACTGGTATAGATCATTGAATATTTCACATGAAATGCATCAGTCCATAACCACTGATTGCCGTCCTGCTTCAGCTGGCAACATTAAATAGGACAGCCCAGAACTTCCTCATAGCAAACTCTAATTCCTGTTCCTCCAAAGGGTTACTCACGCACAGCTGGGAGGTGTACATTTATCAAGCTTGTCCTGGAGTTACTCAGAAGGAACTGCTCCAACGGAAGCAGACCAGGGGCATTTTCTTAAAGAGTGCCCAAACCACCCTGGCTCATTCATAATATCATGGAACATCAGTTGGCCGCTGGCCTCCCTCTTTTAGGAAATGACATTTGGCCTCCACCCACAAGGGGGCCTCACTCTCCCAAGACCTTTGCTTTCAGAACACACAAATACAGGCATGATACATCTGCTTTGCAGTACAACCCCAGTGTGAACTAATCGCAATGTTGCAGCTTTGCATCACACATCACAACAGTTGCATTTCTGGGGAAGAGAAGAAAATGAAATCTTCACATGCAAGATTAGAAAGTGCTAGTATTTTTCTTCTTCTTGATATCCATGTTACCGTCAGCTTCTGTTGAGTCATCTATCACTTCCCACAATCCATACACGTTTCCTTGTTTAGCAGTAATGCTTTTATTTTTCTCATCGTCCAGGAAAATCTCGTCAGCAAAAAGTATTGATTTAACTGCAATCAGCTACAGTTCCCTGCACTGACATTTTGGAAGATCAATACTACAGCTTTAAGGCGAAAAATCGATGTGAAATGATGAGTTTTACTGAAAACATTATTTTCATATCTGCTTGATATTCTAGACGTGAATCCAGCAGCTGCTAAATCAAAAGCATCAAAAAAATTTTCTGTTCATTCCTAAGACCCAGCATTAAATGTTTTCCAGATTTTCCATTTTCAGAAAACACTCAATAAACAAAAGTCCCAGTGTGCATTGAAACAAGCCCAGTACAGATGTCTCTGATTTTGCCTAGTAGCTGTGATACTATGCAAAACATAATAAAATGCACAGAAGGCGGCCCGTTGTGGAGTTCCACCCTTGCGCAGGAGCTGCTGGGCATGGCTGCATGGTGTGGAAAGACGTGGTCCTTACCTGGTGGACCCTGGAGCCCTCTGGGGCCCTGACTGCCTACTCCTTGACTGCCCTTCTCGCCCTTCTCTCCTGGGAAACCTGTCCAGAGACACAGGGACAGTGGCTCTGAGAGCTGCTTTGTCCCCACAAACCATGATTCTGTTCAACGTTCACACAATTCTTACGAACCATTTAGAGTGTAAAAAGCAAGGTCCCTGGGTCATAGTTTAGTGTTTGAAACATTATATTAAATTAATGGGAAGACAATTTATGATCAACTAATAAACTTTGGAGATAGGAGGAGGCAGGACAGATTGAGCAGTTGGTCTCTGTCAGTCTGTCTGTCTGTGTGTCTATCTACCTATCTATCTATGCTTCTGTCATTACCAAATGTAACACAGGATTTCAGAGTTTAACCCGCTGGCCATTATCCAATTTTCCACTCTCACATCGCACTCAAATACACCAGTCCAGCTCTCTGTGGCAGCTCTTCAGCTCCCCCCCCCCCCCATGAAAATAACAGATAATAAACTCCCCAGGCCAGTGCAAATCCTCAATGGCACTGTCTCAAAATGACCGTGATTCTGGAGGCACCAAGCCGTGAAACGTTCAGCCCCCATAAGTGAGGGACCCAAATCATCCCATTCTTTGCTCCGTCGGGCAAAATCTGTGATGTTTCGAGTTTGGCCCGAGTGCTGCTTCCTTGGGTT
The DNA here is from genome assembly GCA_026774425.1 of Petrocephalus zakoni. NCBI lineage: Eukaryota > Metazoa > Chordata > Actinopteri > Osteoglossiformes > Mormyridae > Petrocephalus > Petrocephalus zakoni. The sequence continues at coordinate 7,290,580 of JAODKN010000134.1, forward strand.
AAGGCGACAGGGAGGCTAAAGAGGCCAGCTGTGTATCTATCTGGTGGCTTTCACCAGTGCAGCATCAGGAACTTACCCCAGGCTTTATGCACTGTAACAAGTGCTCCTTGTATATTCCTATCTTAGCAGAGTGGAAACCGTGTAAAACATCACAGGATTTGACTTGATATAACTGGCAGAACAGACTGCAAATGCAGGATATCAGTGTTTATCCATGACTTTGTCTGTGTGCAATGTGCTTCAGGAACAATGGTGCTAATCATATATGTACCTATTATTGCACACAGCAGTGAACAGAGAAAGCCACATGTATCGAGACCATGCTGTTATAAATCCACCTTTATCTATAAAAGGCCATCAAGGGCCTTTGGTGTAACTTTTGTTTTTTTACACGCGTAATTGTTTGTATGACTTTATGACACTTTTGACAAATTCAGAAGTGGTGGTTAGTTACTGTGGACAAAGCTATATCTTGATATGACTGGGCACCCGAGAAATTCTACTGAATGCCCCCAAACCAAAGTAACCATTATCCACGCTCACACACTCATGGCCCCTGAAACTCTTCCCCTTACACCAGCCCACTTACAAATGCTTCCTCCACCCCTCTTTGTCCAAGAGATCATACCTCTATCGCCCGGTTGGCCATTTTGCCCATTGCTCCCAGGGAACCCGGGTCTGCCTGATGGACCCTGTTCACCCTGGGGTCCTGGGGCGCCCCTCCGACCCGGCTCACCAGGGGGTCCCGGAACGGCGCGGACTGAGACAGCCTGACTGGGAATGTGGTTGAGAACAGAGGTGTAGCGTGCCATGTGACCTGTAGGGGGCGTGACATTGAGCTGGCATCAATGAGCCATTTTAAACAGCCCAGGACTCCTAAAACATGGGATGACTCATATTTGTATGTGTGATGAAAAAAAGAGAAACATGTTTACTGAAAATAATTTATTGAATATAGGTCCCTGAAGTATTATGTAATGAGACAGCAATTAAACATTCTCAGTGTGAAAAAATGTTCAAAAAGCACAATGCATCGGAATCAGGCTGCAACTCACTCTGAATCAGCTGCTCACAGACCTGCCGTGCAATTGACCGAACAACAGCCTGAGACTGCATATCACCCTGTAAAACATACATGACCGCAGTGAGTTGGCCAGAACTGGTCCAAACCAGATTAGATGAGCAGCCAGCCTTCAAAACTACAGCTTAACAACCATTTCATGCATTTAATAGCCATTTCAGTATAGAATACTATAAATAAAGTGCTTCTATCTAGAAACCTTGGGACGGCATCCCCTTAACAACAGGGTTGAACTTTACCTGCAAGGCGCCCCCTACTGGGCTACAAGCTGTCGTGCCTGCAATAGCATGAGTGCCGCGGCAGCTAAGGGACCCGCACTGGGACAATAAGCTCAGGAACACCATGAGCTCAGCGGCAATTTTACCCGGGGAGCCCGTCAGTCTGTCACTTAATCCCTTTGATGATGAGTGGCTATTACCTCAGATAACGAGGCTCGAAATATCAGTAAATTGCTGATTCTCGGCTCTGAGTAACTAGTGGCACCATTCGGCAAAAGGCCAGACGTACCCGGTCCCCCTTTTCACCTTTAGTACCAGCAGGACCCTGGAAACGAGAAGAAAATTGTATCAGTATCATAAGTAGTGAAGCATGCGATGTGCTGTTTATAAATCGTTCATATGAATCACACCTGTTAGGAACAGAGAGGAAAAGCAGCATCGATCTTCAGAAGGGGTCAAAAGGGAGCAGCGGGCTCAAGGAGATCTGTGTTCCTTTAAGGAAGTGAGTTCATCGCCCTGTCGTCTGGGATTCTGTGCCGGATGGCCCAGGATCAGCCCATAAACTACATGGGTGTCTGAGGCTGAGCCCTGGCGAGAGGTGGACTGTAAACAAATGCCACATACAGCTGTCTAAGAGCATCTGGAACGGGGGAAGCTACAAGGCCTTATCCTGGGGAGAGTCAGGTCCGGGGATAGACGTACGCCATGAGTCAGGAGCTTTCGCTGCTACCCCCCCCCCCACCCCCCCTCAGACTCCCTTCTGGAGGAGAGCAATGGGGAGTATACGGGCTTTGGTGGCCCCTCCCTTATCGACTTCTCCATATCCCGTGGCGTTGCCGTGGCAACACACTCCAACTAAACAAAGACGAGGACGTTGGAAACAGGTCCCAGGCCAGTGTGGAGTGCTCGCCCACAGCTCCCGCTGGCTTCAAGCTGCTGCCTGCAGACGTCTGACTGAATTTTATACACAAGCTCTGCAGAGGGAGGCTTTATGGCGCCCAGGAATCGCATGGCGGCAGAGAGAGAGGCCTGGGCCACAACCTGAACAGGTATCAAATACCGTCATGTCAACCGTTAATGATACTCAACAATAATAATCAGTTCCCCCCAGTACAGCAGAAAAAAAGCCAAATATTTCACAGCATGTTCCAGAATCCACACTGAAGGATTTGTCTGAAGAACAAGGTTAGCTGCAATAAAAACATATTTTGAGGGTCCCTTGGTGATGGAGGGGGGGTCACACTGTAGTGCTTTGTGATGAACACTCAAGTGTTCTGGGGCCTGTTGTGCCAGGACCTTAAAGATGAGAGTTTGGAGTCATATAGCCGAGCTGTCAAGAGGCTCTCCGGCTCATCTTGGTGCGGTGAGGGAGGTGGGTCAGTACATGATGTCTAAGGTTGGGGGGGATTATGGGCAGCGGCAGGATCACGCAATGACCGTCCTTGTGAGAAACCGTGGCGTGAAGCAGGCATCCTATGGCACCTGACAGCCTCTCTGTCGGAAAGCTTCATAAGAGAGATGTTGCCCCCATCGACAGAAAGGCGTTTGTTTGCCCCCCGGTTGACCTTCCTCTGATCACCGGGGTGGTCTAAGAGTGCAAGTTCAACTGAGCAGAAAAGCTAAAGTTATCGCCAGAGCCAGACAAACCCCAACGGGGAGAAAAGTCAATCACATGTTGACTGTGTCAAAGGATTGGTCTTAATAGGATACCCCTTTGATGGCAAGACGTGGAAACAGCTCAGTAGGACCAGGCCAAGCTCTTCTGGCACAGCACTGATGGAAATGACAATCCTGAAATTAGGTATGTCATGCAACAGCCAACCATTTTGAACTTCTGCATCAAGGGAATGGGTCGGTCACTGAGGAAACTGCAGCAAAAATGAAAAGCAGATATGATATGGAATAGGCATATTCTTCACTAAAGAGGCTGATTTTATATGAGTGTGTGAGGAGCGTGTGGGCCTCCTCCAGGTACTCGTCTTCAAGTTGGATGGGAGTCTCTACATCCCCGGTTGGTTCTTGACGGCGTGTGCCGTGTGATGAACTGGCCCCGGAATCACGCGCTGCGCTTCTGGGAGATGCTCCAGACTTGCCGGGGTCCTGCACTAGATGAGCGCTTATGATGAATGAATAGAGGGATGGATGGATTTCTGTGGATGAACTCCCGGTGAGAGAAGTACATGATGAAGTTCCCCTGTCACTTGGGAGCAAACTGCAGAGGTCGGTAACCTGGGAAACAGGACAGGATGGAGAGATGAGGTAGTAGAGGAATGTATATCGACTTCTCGACTTACCGGCGGTCCGTGATCACCCAGTGATCCCGGGGGTCCAGGTGATCCAGGTGATCCAGGAGCTCCAGGAGAACCCTTTAGGTGTGAAGAAGTGTAAAAAGAAGCATCATGGCTACATCTTGGATATACATTGGTAGGTCTGCATGCTCTCTCCTTAAAGGTCCAACATGGCCATTACTGCAGACTCATGGGATATTCAGCATTCATACGTACATGCGTAAATAAAGACGTCATAGATTTGGGAGAAATGTGGATGTGAGATCAGTCCAACGTGATGAATCAGCTGGTCAGGGATTACAGTTTATGTCATTGCGGAACAAAACCTGTGCTGTCAGAACACAACACGTGTTGTAACATCGTTGCTCACCAGTGGACCTGGGGGGCCCTGCTGTCCCTGAGGTCCATCTTTCCCTGGCAGCCCCTGGAAATCAGAACTCAGAGTTAGTCATGTGACCACGACAGAGCAGCTGATAGGCTATGAAGATAATGAGAATGGGGCTTCTAAACAGAGAGTGCAAATGAAAATGGACAGAAATCGCAAAAGAGGAAAAATGGATGGTTCAGTAAAAACCCAACGAATGGTGTCATGTTCTCAGGTTTGCGGCCGTTAATATAGCATGGGAAATTTTACGGCGTTTGCCATGAAGCCAGCCAGGTCATGTGATGTGGACACAGCTACAGAGAGACGGTGAAGGCGGCCCGATGTTGGCAGATGGGACAATCCCTTTGGCTGACTTCTGAGAGCTGGCGTCCGCGGCTCCCAGATGAGCCTGGACTTCCTGCCGTTAATCTATCTAACTAGACAACAATAATCAATCTGCGAGAGCAGTCCGACGCACGTCGTCCAGGCACTGCAAGAAGGGGGCAGGGGGGGAACAAAAACTATGGGATGGCTGCAGAACTCATAATGGCCAGATGAGTAAATTAAGAAAACAGGTACAAAAGGATGGGCGTGTGGCAGAAGGGCCGACGCTCGGGCTGGGCTTGTTAAACAAATACTGGACCTGTTTGTCCTCCCAGGCAAACTAGATTAAACAGAAAAAACACATTCACATGAGTTCCAAGCAGTGCTTCAATAATAAAAATAAACAGTTCTATTTACCCACAATGCTTTGTCCTTGTGAGTCTCACTGAGAGACCATAAGCTTTTTAAGTACCATAAGGGCCTCATGTCTTGTACTTTTAGTTCCTAAACCCGCAAACAAGCCTCGTAAGACTGACTCGGCATTCACGCGCCAAACCATAGTGAGCGTACGAGAGAGCTGACGCAGCAGACTGCTCAGGACGGCCCTCTCCGGGGCTCTCGCTGAAGGCACTCCCCACCCCCCCAGACCACAGCCCTCGAGAGCAGTCCGTAGTTCAGGACAGAAATATGACCGACTAGGACTTCTTCCCCATCATTCCTTGCCCTTCGGTTAAATCTCCTGGCCAGTCTGGGGTGACCGTGGCTGTGGTGTTCTGGCGCTCCCCTGCAGGGGTTATGCCACGGCGACAGCGCAGCAGTTAGGCAGCGGCATTTTGGCGGAGCCCGCTGGCGCGCCATTTATTTTCCACTCAAACAAATAAAAAGAGTCTTGTTGCGTCGCCCCGGAGCCCTCAGTGTCTCTGTGAGCTTTTGTGTCTCTCTGCCTCTCTTTCGGTTCATCTGCGGACGCTGAGGACACGCCGCTGGCCTACAAAGTCAGCGATATGATCACCATCACACTTTATGTTCATTTTTGTCATGGTCCGAATACACTACGCTGCAAGTGATTTAACATAAATTAAGCATATGCCAAAAGTTTACAAGAAAGTTAGTCTTAATTGTAAATTTTAATGATCTTAATTTTAATTAATATGCCAATTAACTGCTGGACAGGACCATGACATCATAGCATATGGCACATTTACGTATTTCACCAGTAATTTATACATACATGCTGCTAACAAACGCCTCTGAAAAGTTACTTTTAAAAAGGTATCAGGCACCTCAGATTTGATAGACGCTGCATGCTGTTACAGCACAGAAGTGAGACTCAGAACTCATAACTGCCACTTAACAAACTTAAAAATGCATTTAAAAAATGAAGCCTTTCCTGCTTTCCTTTGTTTTATTCACTTGAGAACTCACGAAGCATTCCTGAGGGCATAACAAGTTCTTGTGACATTTACATATTTATTATGGACCACTAGCAGGCCTGGGAGACCCAGCCTGAACTATTCCAAACCTGTAATTTGTTAAATTAGGCAGGAGAACGAAAGCGTCTTTGTTTTCTATTAATGCTCTGCTGATCAGATACAGGGCTGGATGGCTGAGCTGGGCTGAATGAGGGAGTGGTTTAGCCATCTGAATCACTGCTTGTCTGGAGTCTAACCAAGGCTGCTCTCAAGTCTGCCAGCGACTCAGACTGCTGCTTGCAGTGACAGCCACATAAATCCGCAAACAGAGGGCATTTTTCACTGCAGGCCACCCTGTGTGAGACTCTGAGAACCCCAATCAGAGGGCAGTAGGCTGAATGTAATATGTGCCTTTCAAAATCAGATTTGTACGTGCAGCACCTATGGACCTATGGATGTCTTACTGAAAAATCTTTGTGTTTTATGTTTACAAAATAAACCTGAAGAAGCAGCAGTCATTAGATCTATCTTCACAACGACAGAAATGGATAAAATCAGTTAATATTTTTGCTACTTTCATAAGGCAAAGATGCAGTATCATGCAGTCTGTGTCTGAAGTGACCTGTGAACTTTTTGGCCTTCAGTTCAAGCCCAGTTAAAAAAAACTGTAATTTTATTTATTTATTTAAAAACCGGAAAACCGAAGCATCACTTACGGCTCAATAAGCACGCAGTAAGGTAACTGACTCCAAGGGACAGATTTCCCCACTCAGCAATTCATTCATAAACAGGACAGTAACCTCAGGTGACATCACACTTAACCATATGAGAAAACTTCAGCCTATTGTGATCCTGACTTTGAGTCAGGTTCATTACCGAAAGCAGAAGCACACTTACCCTCTGTCCACTAGGGCCGTCTCGTCCCGGCCCCCCTGAAGATCCAGGGACACCCTAAAAGATCAGCAGAATCTGACTCATTCAGGTCTTGACAGAACCACCACGCCTCCTCTCTCTCTTATACACACAAACCCCGAATGTGATGGTTATTTCAAAACCGCTTCTTTTGTACCAAGAAATCTGACCTTTATCGGTGGCTGAGTATGTGCTTGCATGACTGGAAACAGCTGTCTGTGGCTGTGGCTGTGTGACTGCTGTCTTCCACTCTGTTCATTCTCTGTACCCTCGAAACCTTCCCCTCACACGGTAAACAGGTGGCCTTGTTAGCTAAACGGCGACGGCACTAAGTGGCTCTGTGTAAATGGACTCTCTCAGAGATCTAAAGCCCCCAGTTTAAAAGTAACGCACACTCGCCATATTATATTTAGGGCCCCAATCAAAAAGTAAAAGGCCCCCGCATCCCCTCAGAGGTTTCAAAAGCTAAACAAATAGCTAGCAAGAAGAGACGGAAGATCATAGCTAACTAGCTGGTTAGCAGAACATGCTGCTTCAGAATTTCCTAAATAAGAATTGTGTTTATTTAATACTCAGTGTAGTAGTGTAGTGTGGTGATTGCTTATGGCCAACAAGGGGCCCACAAACCTCAGGGGCCCCATGCAAGTGTGAGGTTTGGGTGGCAAACACCTCGCTGGCTTAGCATCTGCTGGAGAGCCAGGCATCCATGTTTTCATAGCGGTTACCCAAGCCCGGTCCGAAAGTGATGATGCAGTGATGGGACTTTGGACCTCTGTATCAAATGCTGCAGAGGTGAGCCAGGATCCTGGCGATGAGACACGCCAGCCAAAAAAACAGGAGCAGTCTGTGCCCAGTGTCACGGATCCGGTGTCTTTTAATCGCCCGCATGCAATGTCCTGAAGTGATGCCAGCCCCCTAACCAGGCATAAATCATGCAGGACAGGCCCGCGGACATCATGGCACAGACCATGCACCAACACCAACACGGGCACAACATGATTTCCAAGCAAACGGCAATTGGGGTCACAGGTGTGTTTAAGACCATAAGCTTTTGTTATGGAGAGCCGAGGACCGAAAGCCTCAGCTGACTGGTGACTCAATGCTGATGGACAAACATGGTTTTTGGATCCTGTGAACCAAAACCCATTTGGCCACAATGGAAAGTGCTGAATCCAGTCAAACTGACTCAAAGCTTAAGACTACATCTTATCATAGGCTAGGGGCCAGAATTGTGCTTTTTTTGTAGACACTCCATACAAACCCATGTCCATTCTGTTGGTATAAAAACTGATATATAATAATTCAGTTTTTTTGTCTAAAAACCAAGCGCAGTGCTTTCCTCCAGCTGACAGAGGGCGCAATTGCAAAAATCATTGTATAACCAATTCCCTGAGTGCATTACTGCTTTTGTAAATTATTAATCTGATCACACCCACAGCGTGCATGCACATGGGTCCCGAGGGAGGGGGGGCCGGGTTACGCTTTGGCAGGTCGGCAAAAAAAAAAAAATATAGACCAAGAGGACCGATTATTTCTAAAGAAGCGAGCGGTAAGAGGTAAGAGAGAGGATGAAAGGCTCGAGAGCTGAATGGTGTGGAGGCTGAAAGGCTGGCTGGGGCTCAGCCCCCCCCTACACCACTACCTTTTCCACCCCGAAAACCACAAAGGGAGTGAGTCTCTCTCAGGCTCACCGAAAGCCAGCCGAGCGTGGAAATATCAGGCCAACGCATTTGGTGTTGCTTTACTGGACGGCGTTCATTACACACTCTCTCTCTCTATCTCTCACTCTCTCTCTGGGCTACCTTTAGTGATTAATACTGGCTTAGGCCCATTGTGAGTTCTGCTTATATTTTTTAAATATGACTGCTTGTCAGTCGCCCCCCCAGCAGAGGCACGTTGTGGCAGGCCCCCCGTTGCCGTGACTCCTCTTACCTTAGCTGTCGAGCCTGGGCGGGGTGTCCCAGCTCATGGCCCTGCTTAACGAAGCCCCCCCCCCAGCCAGATGTGACGGCTAATGACCCTCCTGTCCACGCTGTCCAACACTCCCAGTTTGTGCCCCATTGCATTAAAAAAAAGTGTGACTGTATTAAACGGGAGAGTAATGGCGACTCGTACCTGCAGCCCTTGCAATCCCACCTCACCCTTCTCGCCTTTGGGCCCCGGACTGCCCTGTAAGGGAGAGAGAGGTCGCTGCTCAGCGCCGCATTCGCACCCGTGGCACCCAGGCCTGCGCTTGATTTTCTAGGGTGAATGTAAGAAGCCCCCCCTCCTGCGGCTTGGGCACATTTGCCAGCTCTGGTAAAACCTGCAACCCCCAGACCTCCGCCCTATGGGGCCCGTGATTCCGCGGCGGTAACCCTGGAAACAACCATCTAAGAAAGCGGCCTCTCATAACGGCCTATTGTGTGTCTTTCACAAAGAGCAAGCATGTTATTATTTTCAAATAAAGACATTGCATTTCTTTCCAATTTCAAAACGATAGCAACAAATATTGCCAAAATTAATATTCTTTGTAGGGAATTTTTAAGTGTTAGCTGCTAACACTAGTGTTAGTATTCTGTCCACAAGCCCCCCCAGCCATTCTCTGTACAATCTAAAACTCTATGGCAGAAACCAATGAGACTGACTGGAGGATTACTGGACCACCAATGAGAACACTCAGTGTAAAAGGACACATGACTGGACTGTTCCACTGTGAACTCACCGGGGGCCCCTGGATGGACACTCCACTGATTCCCTGGGGACCAGGGGGTCCCTGCTGGCCATGGGCTCCCATCTCTCCCATGGGTCCTGGAGGCCCCTGTGACAGAAGACGACACCAGCAGACGATCATTCCGCAGCCGCAGGGAAACGTTCAGCAGGCACACTGCGCTGGGAGTGACATGCCCCCGATAACCCCATTTGGAGGCTTTTTATGCGTCTGACATTAAAAATGTGCCGAGTCTTTGTTAGGAACATGTTTACATGGCCGTACGCAGATAAGTCTGGTTTTCGGGTCCTCGGCCTACCGATAAACGCCAAGCTGCAGCAACCCCGTGTGAGTCTTCTCTGCAGATCGTCACAGGAGTTTACATAAGAGTGTTTGTCACAGGCTGATTTTGCCCATATGGCACGCAACTGAAATTAGATAACGACAATGATTTGTTCATTCGGACTGTGGGGGAATATACTCTCCGTGGAACGTTAGACAGCTGTGACTGTTTTGTGAAGGCGAGTGGAGGGGGGGGGGGTTTTATGAGAAACAACAGTGTGCAGCAGTGAGCGAGACAGTCAGGGAGAGCAGGGGAGGCAGAAGACAGTTTGCATATCCTGAGTTCAAATAGGCCATAGTGAGGGTAGGGGGGGCTTCCAGCGACGACCCCCACCGATGTCTGGCCAGCTCAGTGAGGACAGTGGCCCCTTCCAAGCACAATAAAAGCGTGTGTATACTGTATATGTTTATGAGCGCCACAGCTTTATCCGAGCTGCCGTGCTTCGATCCTCCCGGCACATTCTGGAACATTCCTTGCATTTGAGCCCCTGGGTGGCCTTGAGCGCCTGATACTGGATAAATAGAACGAGTCGGGCAGATTATACTTTACCGCAGGCCCCTGGTCCCCTCGATCTCCTTTCGTGCCGCGCTGTCCAGGTCCACCCTGCCGTTTGGGGAAGAGGATGGACCGGTCAAGCCACCCGCATTGACAGCCCCGCGCGGCTTCACGCTATTTTGTATTTTCACAAATAAGTCACCAGTTACAGTTTTTGAAAGATGACACCAGAAACTGAAACAATGGAGAAACTGGAAGCTAACACTGAAATCAATCAGTAAGACCAGTTTAAATTTGAAAAGAATCATTTAATATAAATTGTTAAACCACTGATTAAAAATTTCAACAAAACACTATAGAAATAGATACTGTTAGCCCCGCCCACACCTTACAGGACCACCAATAACGATAGAGGATAGTTTTACCAGAGGCCACATGTGATCAATATGATCCCTGGCTGGTTACAGGTCTTGCCATTCACTTCCGTTATAACCCAGTCATATCCTTTCTTTATAACATAAAATGGTACTTTTGCCAAGATGCCCGTTAACAGCTTGTTAAACTTCTGGCGCGTAATAAATGAGGCACGGGGCCTCAGCGGCACCGCACAAAACCCACACTGGTGTGAAAAAAAAGCTAGAAGGATATAAAAACAAGTCTACAAAAAGCCCACCGGATGCAAGAGAGGGCGTCACTGGCGCGGAAGTTGTGTAGACAGATGGAAGGGACAAATTTACTTTGATTTATCAGCATCAGTTTGATTACTATGTCAAACACCAACTTGTTTATGTAGCGTGAGATTTCGCTAGAACCAAAGAGACATTCTCCCTCTTTGTGCACATAACATCACCTTCCAAATGAGCTCATTTGTTTGGATGACATAACAGGTTCTACCTCATACAAACGTACCGGTTCATCACCCCCTTCAGACTGATGTTCGCCACTCTGTGGCAGCCGGTCGACACGCCAGCAAAGAATAACACAGCATCAGTCCTTCCCCTCGTAAACGACTGATATAAATGTCACTCGCGGCAGCTGCTGACCAGCATCCGTGATCTAAATGGACAGCTGTTTTCCATCCACAATAACTTTGGTTGTTTTATGATCTCCCAGAGCTTCTGGTGGATGGACGGTCCTTACCGGAGGTCCGGAGGGCCCTGGAGGACCTTTGCTGTCCTGGGAGCAGGTACATGCTTGAGGCATGGCTGGGCAGTCCGCCTCCACCCTCTGGAACACATTGGAAAGCGTGCAGCAGTGAGCCCAGAAGAGGTTCTAGTACTGGACAAGGAGAACATCCCCCTCATTTTATACAACAGCAGGGCCAATTCCGTCAAAAATAATGATTGTGATGTTCATTAGAAAGAGATTTGGTTGAATAAGAAGGAAGCTGAAGTTCACAGGTGTCTCCATAACTCCAGGAGCCATCCATCTGCCTCATAGAAACCAACATCAACCCAGCTCTCTGAAAACTACAATAAGCTTAAGATGATTGTAACAATCAGTGCGAGATCGATGTGAAGGGGGATGTTTAGAGAACAGCTCAGAATAATAAAGCCTGCCTACACACATCCCCTCACACCACCCTGATCATCAGCAGGGCCTCGCTCTATCTACCATCGGGGCTTAGCAGAACACATCTCACACACCTGGTGGGGAATAAATAGTGACATTAGTTAAATAATCCCTTCATCTTTCACTACAAACAAATGTGGACACCCCTTGAGCAAAGCTCTTGACTACAATTGCAGCAGGCAGGACGGACGCTGGGCTCAGAACCCAAAAACATTCTCTCATCCGTGTTCTGTCATGGAGATCAAGATGGGGTATGTGAAAACCACCCAATTTCTCCACAGGAATGAACAAAGTGTCTCTATTCTCAATTCACTATACCATGAAAGCGCGATGGAAAAAAGAGATGCAGTGAGTTTCACACAGAAATGTCACGGAGGCTGACTGGTAGGTCGCTACACCCCCACAGGGTTCCTGCATCCTCATCAGGGGTTTCATTGTTTGTGGGGAAGAAACTGGCCAGCATAAGCAAATTTTTTTTTTTAGCAGAGCCACGATACGTTTGATTTTCTTCGTTTTAGCGGCACCGGTAGGATGTGATTGCTTCATTTATCGTTAATTTTCGTTAGCAAGTCGAGCCGGGAGAGCATAGCTAGCGATCATTCATCATCGCCTAGACATCGCCTAGACATTTATTTAATAATTCGTGCAGTGACTGTTTATGGTCACATTTAACGTTAACATTAGTTAGCGAGTTGAGTCGGGAGATCTTAGCTAGTGACCATGCTGATTCAGCATCTCCTAAACAAGGTTGACGTTTACTCTGAGTAAGGCGTTATTTGAATGGTTATAAACACTGCTGCCACTGCCCACACTGCAGTGCCTTGAGGCTTTGCTAGATGGCCAGGCAGGCTGATAATGTCTGACGGTGACCGCAGAGAGGCTCCGGGGGATATGACAGCAAGGCCGGGCGGGAGTTGCTTGCCGTCGATCTTACCAGGCCTGGCAGCTCACAGCACTTGTCTCGGCTGGGCCAGGAGGTACTGCAGACGATGTCGAACATCTGAAGCTGGAACTGGGGGGGGGAGTGTGACAGATGCCGTAAAGATGATCACCGTCCTATGCGTGCACACACCGCTAAGCTAACAACAACTCACAACATTAATAAGTGATAGATATTTCTCGAATAATCTAGCATAATGATGGTGAAAAACACTATTCAGACTCCAAATGGTGCATCTCAGTTTAATCACATTCACAGAATTACTGTAATATATATGGGCATGCAGAGTTTTATAATACTTAACAGCCAACTTCAAATTCTAGCTCGGAAATCCAGTCACATTTATTTCAGTCATTACAGTAAAATTATTCCGCCAAGGGCTTGATTCATTTTGATTTACATGTCTGTTCTTGAGTGCTGAATAAAGCCATTTTAAATGTGGGGCCCTTATAAAACTGCCATTAATGGATAATTCTCACCGTGCCACAACACAAAAAGTCCTGCCATCAGCTCGTTCTGCTGTCACGATGTTAAATAAGTCCGAACGGCAGACCGGCTGGTAATAAAGGCGGTGGAATGTGTCCAGACACTGCCGCAGCAAATTAATAGTGAAACTGAGTATTCCAGAGTCCCTCAATTACAGAGGCTGCAGGATTCCCAAACATGACGGTTCTTTTTGAAAAGTGCATTCTGGGTAAGGCACAGACAATACATCATGCTTGTTATTAGACTCTCCCGAAAGAGAGCTCATTACATAATCTCCTGTCATGACATTTAAGCTCAACAAGGCTCTCTGCAGTAATTCCACACAGCCATCGCTGACAGACAATGCATGGATTTGTTCAGGAAAGACGACTGGGACCACGGAAAAAACAGACAAGCTCCTCAGCTGTGCTTACCGGGGCCGAAGTGTCCCGTTTCCCACGGGAGCGGACCATCCTGCCCAGCACCTCCACGCCATCCGCGGTGATATTCCCAGCAGCACTGATGGCTTTCTCTGCGGCAATCTTGCAATCGATGACCACCTTCACGTTTGTCTGACTGACGGCTAGGTGCAGCTACAGTGGCCCGTGGGAGAGGGAAACGAATACTCAGGTGATGACGGAGAAATGAAGAAATAGATGGATGGATGGAAAGATAGATGGATGTATGGACAGATGTATAGATTGATGGATGGATGGATGAATGGATGATAGGTGGATGGATGGATGGATGATGGATAAATGAATATATCAAACACAGGCAATGAATAAGTGAAAAAAATGGACGGATGGACTAATTAATGGATGTATGGATACATGGATGAATGTATGGATGACTCAAATATCCAAGCGATGTTGGAGATGTGGTTGTGACAGTAGGGCAGATGGATCAACGGATCAATGGATGGATCAACAGATGGAAATACTCAGGCCTACTCAGTAAATACTCAGGCCTACTCAGTAAATACTCAGGCCTACTCAATAAATACTCAGCAAGTCAAGCTGCTGCAGGTTAGGGCTCTAAAATCCATTCACACATTTATACACTAGTGGTTCAATTGTATTAAAACTGTGTTTCAATGCAAATGACACACACCAATTGAAATATTCAATGACCACACAAAAAAGTGCGCTCGGATCAAGAATAAAGGTCTGGGGATGTGGAATCATGGTGCCCATACAAATATCATTTCTTCAGATGCTCCTGACTTTGGTCTCTTGGCTTCCCAGTGGCCTGTTTATTATTGTGATGTCACTCTACTTCCAGTATAATATAAATTAAATACCTTAACATAACCTTCCGATTATCATGCAAGTGCGTACGCCACATATCGAGCGGTATCGAATTTCAGGAACACCCAGCTGTTTAATTCTCAGCACTGAGCACTAGGGCAGGCTGAGGCCCCGTCACGGCGACGGGGGCTCGCGGTTTCTTATCGAGAGCGTGTTTTTCCATTTAAATGTCTGCCTGCCCTCGAGGGAGTGGGGGGGGAGAGAAGAGACAGATTGGGAAGCAAATGAGCGGCCCTTGGCCATAGTTCATTGGCTCACAGGCAGAAATACAGCAGGCGTTAAGGTCCTGGCCCTGGCTGAGCGCAGTGTGCAGATAGCGATGGCGTTCAGGCCAGGGCAGCTTGGGGAAGCGAAGACCCCCGCCCCCTCCTTCTCCCTCGGCTCCTGGGGACACATCTCTCCTCCTGATCAATCCTGGCTATAATTCTGGTGCCAGCATGATGCATGGTCCCATTTCATGCCGCCTGCCGTATTCCCGATATGTCCCTGGTGCTGGATTAATCCCTCGCCCCACTCTGGCGCTCGTTTGCTTTTTCAATTTGGGGGGGTGGGGGGGCTCTGAGAGCACCAGGCTGGCGAGTACTGACACCTCCCTCCACGTACGAGGGCACCCCGCGTTAGTGTCTGCATGCATGCTTGGGGACCGGAATAAAAATCACGGATGACCTCCTTCAGGACGGCACCAACTACAAAGTAGTTTGTGCACAAACGTTTCTTTCTAGAATGCTCCAGGAACAGCAAGACACTCCTTGCTTTCGGGGACAATGCAGATGATGGAGCCCATTGAACCGAAGTGTCATCTAGCAGCTTAATTAATTATGGCATCATTCTTAATCTAATTATAAGACTCCAAGACAAAGGTTTTCTTACCTTAACTTCAGGATGTTCTAACACTTATTGCTTAAATGGATGTTCTGGGAGAGTAATGTGCTGGTGTGGGTGTTTAAGCAAAAGGCTGTCCCATAGCACGTGTTGGGACGCAATTGCACAGCTTCCGGAGCAAAGGGGCTGGCTTTGTACACACAAGGGCCGCCGCTAGGGCCTTGTTTAAAAAGTTGTCATAACAACTTGGATGGATGTGCATTATTCGGCTGGTCTTCTGTATCTGGGGGGGTCAGATTCGCCTTCGCAGATTTATATTAGGAAAATCGGTGCTGATAAACTCCAAAATCCCAGCATGGGGGCACACAGGAGTTTCCCATTAAAAAACCTAAACACACACACAGGCTAAATGCCCATGCTGGAAGTTCAAAAAGTGGGCAGACACTCTTGATCATGATTAGTGAGTCCCAGCTTGATGATCTCATCACAGGCGGCAAGGAGCCAATCAGAGGAAATTGGAAAAGGAAAATCAGAGAAGGCTGGTCATTCATAACAATATAAATAGAGTCATTACAGATCTTCAGGCCAAATAAATGGAATAATTGTTTATAACTTAATTTAGATTGCAAAAGGCTGTTAAACCAGATGAATCCCCAGACTAACCATAGAACTGAATGATGACCCACAGACACCATACATAAATGTTTTTATGGTATGTGAAGTCCTAGTGAAATCTGATAATGCAGAAATGTAATTGGAGAAAATGTAACACGACGTGGGGGGGGGGGGTTCTAGAGCAGGATGAAGTCAGGTAACATAAGCACTATGTTCACCGTTTACCACTAATAATAAAGAACTGCTTCTCTCTCCATCACAGAGTAGGCATCTGGACCTCAGAGCCTATGAGCTCAATTTCCGCCTTGTTTCCCCACCTGTCTCCCTTTCAGCCAAAGCTCTCTAATGTCCCTTCAGCTCCTAAAATAAAAAAGGCCCCCTGTCTGCCACCCCACTGCCCCATCAGGTAGATCTCTTACTCATCTGCACAGAGCTCAATCTACCTTTTCAGGGGCCCTGGGTAAAGCTTTAATTGAGGGAGGGGCTACAAAAAACACTGATCATTTCACTTCCTCCTCAATGTGGGGTCCAAGCTCACTGCCTATTCAGCATCTCTGTATGTAAGTTCACTGTCAGGTCAGGGACAGGGACCACAGGCCTGGGGCAGCTGGGAGCTGGTGCATGATAACATGCAAACTGTAAAGTGAAACTGAAAGTGACTTTTTATAAACAAGTTGGCTGGACACCCAGAAGTGAGAGGCATGGCTCTTAGACCTCACCGTGCGGCATCTCGCACCTCACTCACCGCGAATTTGTTAAGAAGCAGACACTTTATGAAAGAAAGTGATAAAATGTCTTAAAAGAGCTATGACCGTACCAGG
>JAODKN010000134.1:7316460-7332900 GCA_026774425.1 Petrocephalus zakoni
CCCCCTTATAATGGCCCTGCCCCCCAACGGTACAAAAGTCCATTAGTATACCTTAAAAGCTACATATGCCTTAAATTGCTAGTAGTAAATAGCAAGTGAGCAGAGTCAGAAGATCGAAGGTAACTAGCTGGGTAGTAGAACAGGCTGTGTCACCATCTCCCAAAAAAGGAATGTGTTAATGTGGCATGACAGTTTATGGCCAACAGGGGGCGGCCAAACCTTGGGGGCCTGTTGCAGATGAGTCAAAACAAGGGGATCAGTCTGGCTTCATTCAAAACTATGTACAGATTGTGAACACATTTTATTCAATGCCAGTAATATAGCATGGATTAGATAATGTAAGGGCTTACGTGTTCTGTCCGTGGTGGTCACTGCAGGACCCTCCATGCCCTGATACTGGGTGTAAACACTGATCTTGTACTGGGTGTTAGGAGAGAGGCCCTGGAAACAGCGTCTGGAGGCTCCGCCCCCCACGCTCACTTCCTGCCTTTGCCCGTCTGCAAACAGACAAGATGGAAGTCAGCCATCGTCAAAGGGACACCCTGAAGATGAGTACCGATAGATTCCGTTAAGCGGTCTTGTTCCTTTCCCCCAAGGTCTTTGGCTTCTCGGCCTAATCCGTGAAATTGAGAACAATCTGAGCCATTGTTCCCCTCACCAGCCTGAGATGGACTGAAGACCAGACTTACAGACACTGGGTGTCTCAGGAACAATGTGCAAAGTCTGAGTTATTCACATGCAAAGCAGACATTTTAATTACGCCCAGTAACACTTTTCTGCCTGGGGATAGGTCTGGATGGAATGCCTGCACGCCAGGTAGAGATATATCGGATAAGAACCCAAGTAAAGGCGACTTCCGATCTTAACAGATAACAGTAATCGGATCTCATCAACATCATCCTGAATTAGAACATAATAAACCCACAGCACGTTAAAAACATTCTCTCTCAAAAAGTGATGCAACCATGTCCTATTAAACAAGCCTTCACATCTTAGTTTTACACGGACTATGCAATCCTCGGAAAACCCAAAGACCGCCTGCGTGACTCCAGGCAGGGTGCTACACCTTTCCATGTTCCTCTCTCCTTTTGTTTTGCAGTCACCTCCCTGGGAATCTTCTACTCCTGGCATTTTGGCATGGTCTGCGACCTGTGCATCCACACCCTGAGAGGTAACATCTCCGTCATGGTTCTCCATCTAAGTTTATTATATGGCTCTGCCTGAGTGGAATACTGAGCAGGCTCTACACAGAAAACAGGACCATTTCAATTAAAAAGTGTGTGTATATATCCATATGCACAACATATTTATTTTTGAGATCTGGAAGAAAATCGAGAGGATGACTTCTTTTATTAGACATGGGAAAGTGTCACCCCAAACACTGCCAGAATTTTACTAGTTTCTCTCCAGGCCTTCTACAGTCTCTGGAAGCCATTAAAATGAGTCACTGAGAACACCCGTTTAACTTTTAACGGGTCTCTCACAATAAAAATATATGCCACGGAGCTTTTCATTAGCGGCTTAAAACACGCTGACTGACGGCGACGCCGTCTACGCCCATCGAGTAGCGATTTACGGACGTGTTATTTTTTCATAAGATAGTAAAGATTTAACACTCAAGCAAAAGACAGCATCAGATTCAACTAAAGACTGGCAGCTATAGATGATTGATTTTAATTGTGCCCCCAATTTAAATTTCAATCAATTAATGCCTTGCGTGACGTGATAAAAAAAAGTTAGTGGCTTTTACTGAAAGTCCTGTTCCCACTAGACATTCATATTAACCAGAACCATTATAACTGTGCTTTTACCTTTTTCAATTTTTTTCAACTTGACACCACTTCAGATTTTTTTTTCCAAATGCTCTGTACACCTCTCCCAGTATTACCGCGGTTTGATGCATGACATATTTGCAAACTGCTGCCATATTAATCCCACTTCTGGGTAAAAGTTACACTAGTGGATAACAAAAAAAAAACTGACACTATTTCAAATAAGACTAAAACGTCTGATCTCATCTGGCAATGTGATCTTTCTCAAATGCCAGTTTGCTTTTGTTAACGGACAGAGATTATACTGGAAAGAGAAATGGCGGCCAGGGGCCACTTACTGTGCAGGGACTCGATGATCACCCTGTAGAGCGAGGCCTGCTGGAGGGGGCGCCACTGAGCACACATGCTGGTGCTTTGTGTGTGGTAGGTGTTCAGGTTTGTTACTCCCAGATACACTGAGTGACAAGGGGACAGGGAAATATACAGATGAAGAGGTTACAGGTGATCCTGCAGACTGGAGCTAGGCCATAAACTAGACATGCATAGAGAGGAATCACAGTCCTGGGGGGTTTCCATTTTCAGAAAAGTGGGGGTGGGCTTCACTTAATATTCAGCGGTAATGCAGCAATGTGCACAGCTGAAATGTCTTAATTACAAAGAGGGAGGATTAATTTGTGAAACCACGTTGATATCTGTGTTGATATACATCAACGTAATAAAAGCAATAAACTCAACAGTCAGTGACATGATTACTCTGCTGGCCATAGGATTTGAATCGGCAGCCTTCCGGTCACTGGCGTTAACCTGCCGAGCTACACACCACCCCAACAACTGACTGCCTAATATAAAATAAATAAATAAATCTTGTAGAAATTTGTCAGATTTGTCAAATTTCTACATGTGAGAATCGGTAGTAATTAAATTGCAAAAACATTCTTGTGCAGAGTTTAGTAAAAAGAAGTAAAACATATAGCTACAATTTAAGCAAAATCAATTCTTGTGAGGATACGTCCAATGAAATTACTAAGCCACAGTATTTTCCTTGCTATTAAATGTGCCGTACATACAGCATGGATTCTGTACACCAACTTTATTTTCTTTGTCAGCAAAAAGGGAAAAAGTAATTAAATCTGACATTCTGTGTTTTCGACCTGCTTGAAAAACCTACAGTCATTTAATCCAATCTATACTGTGTAGGATCCTATCGAAGAAACAGCAGTGGGCAAACACTCTACTGAAGCGGGGGGGCTGAGGGATTCTGGTGACTGAAGCTCTGTGTTGATTGGTTCCACATGTCCCTCCTTCCCAAAAGGATTATTTATTGCTGTGTTCTGGTTTATGTCTCCTGATAACCCTTCACTGCAGGTTAGATGGCTTGACTAGTTTCCCTCACTTTTGAGTTTCATTGGCTTCTGTGGTGTTCCACCTGTTCACAACCCTGTCCAGTTCCCCCTTCTGGCCCCTGTCCATTAATAAATGATAGTTCCCCACATAACCTCTGCATTGTGTGGCTCCGTTCATTTTCCTGGCAGTCGAATGGAGACTTCTCTGAAACTGTATTCTGTGATTTAAACTTACATTCAAGCCCTTAAACTGGATAGTCGTAGCATGTGGTCAGCATGACAGTGGTTTAGCAGTACAAGACGAGTCAACAAGGCCCTTCAGAAGATGTTCTCCTTGAAGAACAAGATGGAGAACGCACAGGAGCATATGGTGGAATGAGGCGGCTTATCTTAATCCTGCCAGCACTTCTGAATAATGCATGTGACTCCCGGCGCCCTTCAGTAGCCTGCGCTTTTAAAAATGCATGCATTCACGTACCTGGGCACGCATCTGTGAGGGGCTTACATTTATTATTTTACTGAATTATTCAAATTGGACTGACGCACAAAGTGGACTAGAGTTGCGTGAGACAGAGCTGGGATACAAGTGTAAGGATGCAACGCACGGAACAAGAGCCGAGAAATTAATAAACAGAAATTCCACGGCCAAAGATGTAATATATCGTTATCCATGTCAGGATCGTGTTTCTGCTGTCCCTGTAATAACGGCTTGTCTGGAGAGATAAAGATTTGCCGCCCGCACTGGGTGCTGGTTCGCAGAGGCGCTCGGAGACACGCTCCCAGGGATGCGATCCCGGAAAAGCTGTCTCCGGTTATCTGACTTCACCCTGATGAAAACGCCTCACTCATTCTGGGTGGCGTGCTGGCGGAGGTTTTAGCAAATAAAAACGTCTACTTCTTATATAATAACGGCGCCAGAGAAGTTTACTTAGAGACGCAATATCTTGTTTATATGCAAAACTAATGACCGTTTGATACGACAGAAACTGACACCAGCGCTTCCTCTGCATCGTTATTCATTTTGTGTATTAATCCCTAGTTCGCGTAAATAAACGTAAACAAAGGAATTAAACGCAGCTGTCCGAGAGAATCAGCACAGCTTTGCTGCCAGTGGGGTGTGCGTCGTGTGAAAGCTGTCTCGCAGGAGGAAACCTTAGGAGACCCCATGCGAGGTGTACGGCTGTTTGCCACAGTAGCTCGTAAGTAGTGGCTTTGTCACCCTTGGGACAGTAAATGCATTAAATGAGTCATTTTACTAGCATCGCGTCCTTAAAAAATCCCCGCTCCTAAGTGCTGACACAGCAGAGAACACAGAATGCCCTGAAAATATGTATTTATCTTTTATGAGCACGTGTAATAAATGTTTACTGATATAGGCTACTGTGAGGTGGTCAGCACTACGGCCTCACACCTTCATGGTCAGCAATATGAGCCCCCGCCTCTCTATGTGCAAAAGAGTTGAAGGTGCCCCCTCCTCTTGTGGTTTAGATGAACGGGAGGCTCCAAATTGCTCATTGTGCAGGATTGTTAAAACATGGAAACATTTATGCTACTTTAAATATAAGAACACATAAATGGACGCGTGTTTTGTAAATTGCTCTGCCGAGGTTGTCTGCCTTACTTGTCTTTGCTTTGCCGGTGAGTGCAATGCTGTTGCCTGTCCTGTAGGTGGCGATGACCTTCACACTGTATTCGGTGTCACTCTGCAGGTTCAAGATGACGAGGCTGTTGACGTCATCGCCAATGAAGGTCTCCAGGGCAGGTCCCGGGACTGCAAAGAGTGGATAAGCTCTGGGCAAAAAATGCACTGGACCCGACCTTTGTCTTCGATTGTGATTGATTGCAGTGGGGGAAATATCTCGAGGCAAAGTGAATAGGGAAGACCTGCGCATGACACTGGCAGAGAAATCACTTAGACCATCTTGTCCCAGGTATGGGAGCGCTTACAGGGACTTAAAGGGGAATTCTGTCTTTGAGTTCACAAAATGATGTTCTGCATATCCAAAGCAAATCATTATTCCACACGACAGGAAGAGGAATGACTCACTGTCTGCCCTGAACGATCTGCAGGTCTATAACATCATCAGCACATCTTTACACTCCCAGAGTAAGGACAGTAAAATGTATGAACCCCGCCCTTCATCAGTAATTGACCATTTATCACAATGGCAGAACACCTGCCCTGTTCACCACTAACCGCATTCCAGTGAATGTGATTCCTTCATTTTTATAATTTTAATTAAGGAGACATGTCAGAAGGAGACATGTCAGAAGGAGACATGTCAGAAGGAGACATGTCAGAAGCTAAACAAGTTGTGTGCACAAAAACAGCCATTGTGTTGCAAATACTTATACACCAATTACACCAAACTTAGGAAGCCGGTCAATTGAAATGCCCCTTTACAGTGATTTAGAGGGTGTCCCCATTTAACGACAAAGTTAACGGAGCATTTGTTTCTCTAGGAACCTTAAAGGTGCAACATCTCTTCCAGATGGTCCACTTTCCAGACCACAGGTTCTGCGCAATGCTTGACTGATCATGAAGATGGAACAACAGTCCCGACTCTCGAGGCACCTTGGCGAGATCCGTCTGCCGCCGCAAATGCCGTTTCCTGTATTGCTCACCCAGCGTTTCCACCGGCACCCATACTCACCGGAGACGGGCTGGTGAATGACCCGGTAGCCCGTGGTGGGGGACGAAGGCGGGTGCCATGTGACACGGAAGCGGTTGTACCATTCTTCAGACACTCTCAGGTTCGTGGGGGCAGCGAGTGGCACTGCAAGTGAACAAACAAAGCTCACATGGGGGGGGGGACACTTGATATCCCACATTACTTCCTATGTACAGCTGGGTGGGTTTTTGATCTCAACACCTGGCTGAGTCCTTTGGTCAGCGAGAACCAGCTAGATATAACAACCGATGATGCATATATATTCAAATTCATGAAGATTTGTGGTGGATTTATTTGTTATTAAAGTTTAGCGTTGCAGGGAATTCTGTTTTGAATAGCGAGACAAACTGCCAGGCACTTGTCTTCCCTAAGACTGAATTATCCTGCCAGTGACATTTCAATCGTTACACAAAAGAAGAGAAAACACACAATTCGGTATTCGGGGGTAATGGCTTAAAGGGTGGTGTGTGTAATCAATTATGACAGGGTTGCTGTTTTGCAGGTTTATTATTGGCCAGAGGGAGACTGCTGTTATGAGCGGCTTCCATCATCTTTATTAATGGACAAAATCAATATTTGTCCCCCTGCCTGTTCACATTTACCGTGTCAGCAGTGCAAGCTCAGCGAAAAACCGCCACCTGGGTCAAGTAACCCCAGGACTCACATCGGCACACGATAGTCATTATCGGCGACGGGGGGAATGGTTTACTTCAGCGGTGGGCCGAGGGGCGGCCAGGGAATTTAAACACGACAGAGCGTGCCCATGCATTCAGTGTGTGGGGCTGGTCCAGCTGCGGAGATCCACTTACACGTGTGGCCCACGGATGACACGCTGATCCCATCTCCACCAGCATAGATGGGCACGATGGTGACCTTGTAGTCTGTGTCTGGCCCCAGGTGTTCCAGAATGACGCTGTTCTCTTGGCCGGACAGAAGCGCCTAAATTTAAAATAAAGAACCAAATATGATGTATGATCCAATGATGACTCACTGTCTTGACTCTGATACGTTGGACCAATTTGCATGATGCTGTCGCTAGCTGGAAGGGCTAATGGGAACTGAGATCCCCTGATCTGTTTCTGATCTCCCACCCTGCCTGTTCACATCCTAGCAATATAATCATCTGGGCCCTTGATTAAAAGATCTCCGTTTGACCGATGGCTAAACTCAGCTGCCCTTTTTGGGTCCTCTTGGCCATCCCCAAGTGAGAGAGATCGCCAAACCCCCCGAGTCTGAGGCAACATCGCGCCAATCTGAAATTTGCCGACATGACCAAATTAGTAGAACGCAATTTGTCAGAGATGTTTTCTTTCTGCATGATTAAACGCGATAACAACAACAGCTAATGAGCAAACCATGTTCAGTGGTAGAGAAATAATAAGCTAATCCGTGCTTAACAGTGCCCATTTTTTTTACAGTGTCACATGGAGCTTAGCCAGATAGTAGCAAATGTGTCATTGGGGGGGTGCGGCATGGTTCAGTGGGTTGTCCCTGGGATGAGAAGGTCGTCAGTTCAAATCCAGTGGCCAGTAGAGTGATTTCATCATTGGGCCCTTCAGCAGGACTTCTCACCCCCAACTGCTCCAGGTACTAGCTGTCACTTTGCAAAAATGCATCCGCTATACAAAAAAAGTGTTTTTTACATATCTAAAAAGTACTGCAGTTACAATTACTGTCGGGTGGTAACAGTCTCATACAACCAGGTACTAAGTGCTTATACTGATATAGATGTAAATCATAGTCACAGGGTCTTTCATAAACCCCAAACACATCTATTTTAATGTGCTTTTTATAGGTGTTCCCTGTACATATAATACTCCCTGTAGTTTGCCTATTTCTATTCAAGAAGCAGACCGGGTTAATGTCTAACCAGAAGTCTGTGTGGATGCTGCTATGACGCACTGTCTGGAAAGGCAGTCGCTAGCTTTACACACTACGGATACCCCCGGGTGTCAGAACGCTTTGTGCCTCTTTACTGCCAGGAGGTGCTATTTAAAATGGTCAGACCCTTTAGGTCAAGAGCGTTGTTGCCACGGGACCCCCAAGCGTAAACGGACACCACGTTTGGTAGCACAGAAGTCAACCATGGGAAGTTGTAGAACTTTCTGTCTTTCTGACATTTTTGGATGAACAATCATCTTTATGACAACCAAAATAGCTTCAGGCTGCAGATAACACAGCCATGATTAAACATGTCAGTCGTAAAAGCAGGAGTGAGCTGGACTTTCTAGTGAAAGCAGTGTCCACTGCAAGACATCTTTTCTCTGATCTAGATAATGATGTCAACAGAGACATTGGCTCTGGCTGAACACTGACGTATCTAGTGACCCCACCGCACAGGAGGGGTACATTATCACCGCAGAAAACACTTACAGAACGGGCATGTGCGATTCCTGCTTTCACAGACCTGAGGGGTACCATTCCTGATTACATTTCAAGCATGCAGTGTCTGGTCTCACCCTTCCAAATGCTTAACAGCAATAAGCATCAGCCAATATCCAACTTGACAGAGCAATTTAAAAGGAAAAAAAAAACCTCATTGGCGTTAGGGGTCGAAAACAGTCGTGTCATTTGGAGGGTATGCCGAACAGTCCGTCCGAATCCAATGTAATTACACGAAATGAGATTTTATAATGCATGCGTGTCTCATAAACTATTTATAATGCCTGCAATCAATCTACTCTGGTTGACTGAGCCTTACAAAGCAGAGAATTAAACCACCATGCCCTGATCTGTCAGTACACGCTCTAGTGCTTATATAAAAAAGAGTAGCAGTAACTGAAGGGGAGGAGCTGTCCGCCCAGGCCGTGGTGCTGAAAACCAGCCCACACGTTGTAAAACAAACAAGCCAAAAACAAACAGACCTCCCTCCCAGAACCATGTCCAGCTAACGGTTCTGTCTTTATCTCCTGTGGATATTTCCCGCTGTGATATTTCATGCAGTAACGTAACGTCTCTTGCACTCTGTCGCGTCTCCTGGGGCCACTGCCCCGCGGTCACAGACGGGAAATTAAAAACGTGGGCGGGGCGGGCCTCTGTTTACTCACGACTCTGGTTTCAAGCCCCACCCCCCCCTTCACCGGGCGTCAGCCCTTCGGGAGTGTACCACAAGGTTGTGGCCTTTCTTTTTCTTGTCTTTCAAAAAAGTTCTGGTCCGGCTGGATCTCCTTCTCATTTGGCTCAGTCCCCCCGACCACTAAACTACCCGACTTTAACGCAGAGGTCATGCTTTTGTTTGGTCCCCATGAGGTTCAGTCTGCCTCCAATGAACTGGACCTGGTCTATGTTTATGAACAGACTGACCAGACGGCCCGGGAGATTACGCTCACCTCCTCCTCCTTCTTATCGCCCTTCACGGGGCCGTATGACACCCGGAACTGGCTGACACCGGGCATGTGGGGGTCCCAGGATGCCCGCAGGCTGTCGGGGGTCTCGCGGTCGATGCGCAGGTTCCTAACTCCAACCCGTGGCACTGTAGAGGAACATTGCACCGTCACAACACGGTCAGGTCAAGTCAAATCAGGTCCAATGGCCTTCACTGTCATACCATCCATACGAGTGTACAGTATATACGGCTATACAGTATACAAACGGTATACATTATATAAACCCAGGGTCATGGTGTATCATACAAACAGCAGTGATGGGGGGGGGTTTATATATGTAATGTGAAAGCGACTGATAAGCAGCATAAAGGGACCCAATAAATATAGTGATTACACTAAAAATAAATAGATCAATAATAATAATAATAAGTTAAAGCAATGAGTTCCTTAAGGGGGAGAGCAGGGTCCCTGCGGCCGACGTAGTATCTCTCGCGATCTGCCATGTGTGCTCACCACGGAAAAACAGATCGCTAAGGAAACACAACAGGCTGGAATCCTGAACATCCCGTGCCATACACGGAATTAGCGTGTACAGCCTCAGACCACCCCCCCACCCCGATTAATCTACAAACAAATAACTCTGCAGACTGGACCCAGGTGTCCACTATTGAAACAGACCGTAAAGGTTAACCGTTACATCACTAAACATATATCTTAAATCCTCTCCAAGAATATAACGTGTTTTATTCCCTCAGAATAATGTCCCTCGGAAGTGGGATTTACCTGCTGGGGTGGGCGTCGGGGCAGTAGGGGGTCTTGTCACTAAGAAAAGAAATTGAAATAGATTCAGTATTTCACAGAGCACCACCAGCTCAGATGCAAACACATGGCGGAGAGGAAAAGAGCGACTGTCATTCGTTTGCGGCTGATACTGTGAGCACTACCCAAGAATGCAAGAGGCGAAATGAGGACAGAAACTTAATGCTTGGCTTGTGTCACAGAACTGTTTAAAAACAGAAGGGAAATACCTCATTATGACGCAGGAGGTGTGTGCTAGCGAGGAACGCACCACCAAGCTACGTAATTACAGCACTATCAGGGCTGTGGGCTCTCAGGCCCTATATTGTGGAAGCATGTGGGATGCAATACAATTACAAAACAAGTATTGTGTTTGTATATTTTTCATATAAATTCATATATAACCCTGATAAGCAGTTGGGAGATGGATGTATGCATGTATGCATGCATGGATGACTGAATATCCGAAATACTCAGGCAATAATACTCAGTCTTGGATGCATGCATAGGAATTTTTCTGTACAGTAGGTTATTGGTCTGATGCCCCCACTATGCCCACCCATGTGTGTGTGTGTGTGTGTGTGTGTGTGTGTGTGAGTGTGTGGCATTTGCATATTGTCACTGTGAGTTTATTCCAGGTACTTTATTTTAACCCCTACAATATAAATGCACCTGGACTTCAGTGAATTAGGGTGTCTGAATTGCACCCTTGGGCGTAGTTCTGTTTGCCCTTTGAAGGGCTGGTGTCCCGTCCAGCACACCCCCGGCCTTCCTAGGACAGGCTCCTGCCACACCACGACAGCGTTCTGGATAAGAGGTTATGGACGATTGCTGTATCTTCATTTGAGTGTTTGTATGTATAAAACCTGTGGGGCTTTCAGTGTTTGCCGGCCACCCCCGTCAGTTCCTTACATGTGGTTTCCAGTGCGGTCACAGCCCGGCTCTCCACACCACCTGCGTAGACCGCAGACAGTGACGCCTCGTACCGTGTGCCCGGCTCCAGGTGTGCCAGCAGGGTGCTGTCATAGTCGCCCAAGATCATCGTCTATCGGGATGGCCACGGGAGAGAAGGTGGAAGTGGTTAGAGGGGATGCTCAGAAGCCAGGCAAATGGGCATGCGGTAAACAAAGCCTTCCTTGGGGGGTCACCGGGTCTTCCTTTGTGTGAGATACCCAGAGCGGCTCAGGAGGGAGATACAG
The DNA here is from genome assembly GCA_026774425.1 of Petrocephalus zakoni. Lineage (NCBI taxonomy): Eukaryota > Metazoa > Chordata > Actinopteri > Osteoglossiformes > Mormyridae > Petrocephalus > Petrocephalus zakoni. The sequence continues at coordinate 7,327,571 of JAODKN010000134.1, forward strand.
GCTCGGCTTTGTGAAATATTCCGCCTGACCTCCTCGCTTGTTATTTTCTGCTCCGGTGCCGCTGAGTAAACATATCGACTTGCCCCTCGCTATCTATAAGTCACAGCTGTGCCTGAGCCTGTCCTTGTCACAGAAATCCCGACGGCACACTTAGTGCCGGGGCCTTCCAGGGAGGGCAGAGCACGGGGCACGAGGCAGACGTCAGATTCCCGAGAGTGTCTCTCCAGGCATTCCGCCAGCTTGCTGGTCAAACCCAAACCTCACGGGGTTATAAATAACAGCCTGCCACAGGGAAACTCCCCACCGGCAAGCAAGCAAACTGTCCCAAGCGTGTGTCCCATCACGGGAAAAGGGTGTATCTCCACACCGCCTAGCGTGTATCCCTTCATGGGCTAATCATGTACCACAAAAGCATGCAAACTGTCATGGGCTAAGCGTGTGTCTCATCATGGGCCAAACATGTGTCTTGTTATGGGACAAGCATGTATTCCATCATGGGACAAGCAGGCATACTGACATGGACCAAGCATGTGCCACATAATGGGTCAATTGTGTAAACCAACATGTACCAAGCATGTATCCCATTAGGGGTCAGGCATGCATCCTGCCAATTATCATGCATGTATCTTGTCGTAGCACAAGCATGTATCCTGACATGGGTTGAAGCATGTATCCCATTAGAGGTGTGGCCTGTCTCTCGACAGTTACCAAGCACGTATCCTGACATGGGAGAAGCGTGTATCCCATTAGAGGTGAGGCCTGTATCTCGACAGTTACCAAGCATGTATCCTGACATGGGACAAGCGTGTATCCCATTAGAGGTGAGGCCTGTCTCTCGACAGTTACCAAGCATGTATCCTGACATGGGAGAAGCGTGTATCCCATTAGAGATGAGGCCTGTCTCTCGACAGTTACCAAGCATGTATCCTGACATGGGAGAAGCATGTATCCCATTAGAGGTGAGGCCTGTCTCTCGACAGTTACCAAGCATGTATCCTGACATGGGACAAGCGTGTATCCCATTAGAGGTGAGGCCTGTCTCTCGACAGTTACCAAGCATGTATCCTGACATGGGAGAAGCGTGTATCCCATTAGAGATGAGGCCTGTCTCTCGACAGTTACCAAGCATGTATCCTGACATGGGAGAAGCATGTATCCCATTAGAGGTGAGGCCTGTCTCTCGACAGTTACCAAGCATGTATCCTGACATGGGAGAAGTGTGTATCCCATTATAGGTGAGGCCTGTCTCTCGACAGTTACCAAGCATGTATCCTGACATGGGACAAGCGTGTATCCCAGCATTGTCCTATGAACCACATCACTGACCTGCTTTGTTTCCCCACCAGTCGTGGGCCTCCAGGACAGCTTGTAGAACATGACGTCCTCCGCCGCGCGCTGCCAGCTGACCCGGAAACCCACCATGGACACCTCACTGGTCCTGATGTTGCGGGGCGCAGGAACTGGCTCTGAGGACGACAGGGCTGGTAGGTTAAGTGAGTTATCCACATAATGTACGTCATGCTCTAGAGTGGCAACGCTAAATAATAAATAAACAAACATCAAAATAAATGCCCAGGTTAACCATCCTGGATTATCCCTAAATAGGAGGCTCGTTCATGTAAGTGACATGAAGGCAGCTGGTCGCCATATGGCAAGTACCTGCTCCAGTAAAACGTCTTGGCGTGTAAATGGGCAGAATAAACTGTGTAAACTGTGTCTCAAAAGATCAGATGGGGTAACCATATCAGCCAAGCGAATCCAGGTTCGAGTCATAGCCGGGGGTGGAAGGGAGGGAAACATAAAGCACTCTAATTAATTCAAATTAAAACATGCAAGAGGAACATGGTGGCGCAGGGTGAGGGGAAAAACGCAGGTCTGGTACGGGAGGGCGAGCAAGGTGGGAGGACGGCTCCTTACTGGTGGTGAAGGTGCCGGTGACGGGCTCTGACTGGTCCTCGTCGTAAACAGCAGTGACGGCCACCGTGTAGCCGGTGTTAGACGTCAGGTTGCTCAGCGGCACCGAGGCTACCTTCCCCACCCTCGTCTGGGTCACAGCACAGGACAGAGTGGGGTGGCGTAAGGATGCGGACGGCTCAGGGATGGGAATAACGCCTTTACCTTACACTGATATGTGTGTGTCCCTGCACATATCTTCATATCATCTCTGGATATGTCTGTGTTTCTGTGCTTTTGTTTGTCTGTGTGTTTCTCTGCACCACAATGTAGATGTAGGTGCATGCATCCGTGTCTTCTTTATGTCTGTTAATATTCGTGTCTCTCTGTCTGTGGCCGTGCCTGTACCTTATTCCAGTCGGCGGTCTGTAGACGAGCCTGTTTCTCCTCTGTTTTCTTGTCTGTGCGACTGTCTGTGGACACGTCTATGTTCCTCTGTTTTCTTGTCTGTGCGACTGTCTGTGGACACGTCTATGTTCCTCTGTTTTCTTGTCTGTGCGACTGTCTGTGGACACGTCTATGTTCCTCTGTTTTTGTCCCTTCATTGTCTCCGAACATGTCTGTATGTCTGTTTTTGTCCACCTGTCCATCTGAGTGCCGCTGCGCCTGCCCATTCGTCCGTCTATAGACATTTCTGTATCTGCCTCAGTGCTCACCATGTTGATCCGGGCTCCAGCCGACGTGACATGTGTGATGACGTAACCCATGACCTTGTCCGACGGTGGCTCCCAGAACACCACAGCAGAGCTGTGGTCAATGTCCCGGAACCGCAGATTGCGAGGAGGGGTCAGAGGCACTGAGGACGAGGTTTGATTTAACAGAAGGAAATTATTCCAGAAATTATTTATAATTCCTACTGTGAGGCGACTGCCAAACCTTGGAAAAGCCTCCCTAACACACTCAAATTCATTCCTTCAAGGCAGCCAGAAGAGCCTGCAGTACTTTTGGGATTCACTTCAGGTCTTCTGGAGGTCTTTTGTAGGACAAGAGTGTAATTTTTTTCTACAATAAATAGTATACAAAAGCTGCAGGATTCTTTGTTTAGCTGAGCAAAAAAGAAGTTTATTCACCTCATTTCTAAATAAATGAAGCTTTTATAATCCTGAATGAAACCTCTCCTGGGGTCTAAGCGATGCGGGAAATGTGACAGGCTACAGAAGATCTACCCGCCATCTACACATAAGCTTACAAGCTGACTGCCCAAGCTATGTGAATAACGGTGTGGCCAAGGGGGCGGGAGCTCACAGGTGGTCTCCTGGCTTGTCACAGGGTCGCTGGTCTCTTCCCCATGCATGGTGTACACAGTCACGATGTACTCTGTGCCAGGAGTCAGGCCTTCCAGTGAGATGTCTGTCACAGATTCCACCACTCGGATCTGCCAGAAGACAGGCGTCACAGAAAGATCGCCCTGGTAACACAGCGACGCCGACCCAAAGTAACCCCCAGGATCACACCTGGAACAACCTCACATGCTCACAAACATAGCTGTGAGAGGACCTGTCTGTCTGCGGGAAGGCGGTACAGATTCTACGCCTGAGGCTCGCATTTCATACAGGGGCTAATTAGCACGTTTCAAGAGGGGCTAATTAGCAAAGATGAAAGCTCTCAATAACAGGCTTCTTGCAGGACATCCTTCTGGAGTGGTTATCATTACCCGAGTCCCACAGGAAGTCAGATGCCTCAAGCAGCCAAAGGATGGGGAAGGGGGTGTCCCATTAGTCATATGGGGGGGGGGGGAGCTTCACACAAGAGCACAACCAATCAGAGAACAGGAGGATGGGGTCCTGTGCTCACCTCCCTTTCGTGCTGGGTGCCAGGCCTGTCCAGGGGAGCGTAGACCACCACGTACCCTGAAGCCCCCGGTACGTCGGCCCAGCGGGCCCGCATGCCGTTGTGCGTCACGTCGTAGAGCTCGAGGCCGCTCGCCGTGGGCAAGGCCACTGGAATGCATTCGGGTCAGCAGGTCTGAATACGCGGTCACTTTGCGTGGCGTAGTTTACGTAACATGACAGCTGGTAATAAACACACTACAGCAATGGGAATCAGACCACGCACTCCTGAATTGGGTTTGAATGGCAGTTCATTTACTCACAATCCTTCCCACTAACCCTGATTTCCAACAGAGACCCTCCTCAGTTATAGACTGAGAAGAGACGGCGACATTAGTACAACCCCTGTTATGAGGGTTTCTGCCAGGTTTTTTTTCCCGCCTTCCAAAGACATGTTGTCATGCACATCTACGCCTCTAAACAATGTGTAGTGTCTGATGGCATGTGCACAGGAGTGTGTATGTGCCCTGCGATGGACCTGCATCCTGTCCCTATGCCCAATGCATAATGAGGTAGCCTCCGGGCCTTCCCATGACCCCATACTGGATAAGAGGCCGATTACTGTGTTTACACCATATTTTATAATAGCTGTATTATCATTCTGTTAGTCCATAGACGTTATGAATAATTGAATGGAAAGCAGATGCAGAGGGCATGGAAAAGGCATGAGAAGGGATTGAATCACCAGAGAAGAGTGAGAGGAGGGGGGGATTTCAGGGTGGGGGGAGGGGGGCTCACATGTGGTCTCACTGCCCCGCAGGGCATCGCTGAACGTGGTGGGGTAGACGGCGAAGACGGCGATCTGGTACTCCGTCTGGGCGCTGAGGTTCTCCAGCCGCACCGTGTTCTCGCTGCCGCTCAGCACCGCCTGTGGGGCACCGACACGGAGCACTGACCACACCCAACCATCCCTGCCGTCACGACTCTACCAGCCGGGACACCGAGAACTCGGGAATCACAGAGCTGAGAGCAATCAGGCCGGGATCTTATGGTGATACGGTGTTTGGGATAATGGATGCTCGGTGTTTGGGATAATGGATGGCCGAGCCCCCGCCACCACCGTCACACATATTTCACGTGCCTCTTAATTGGTGTCTGGCCAAGATCCCCTCCCCCGTCGAAGGCACTTGACCAACGGTTTACAGTTGACTCTTACCTCCTGGGGCTCGGCTCCATGGCTGGAGTAGTACACCACGCGGTATTTCGATACTGCCCCGGGGGCGTGGGTCCAGCTCACACGAAAACTATTTGAGGTGACCTCAGACGTGATCAGGTCCTGAGGAGCCCCTGAAGTCGGCTGTCCAGATTCTACTGACAGAAGAAAATAACACTGAGGTGCTCAGCTTATTTGCTACTTCCAGGCACTAAACTGCCCGACCTAGAATTACAACCATGCTGCCTCATATTTCCAAACACTAACCTAGCTGAAAGCGCCCCCGCTGGGCGGGGGGCGGGGGGGGGGGGGGGGGGGGGGGGGGGGGGGGGGGGGGGGGGGGGGGGCGGGCGGGGGGGGGGGCGGGCGGGGGGGGGGGGGGGGGGGGGCGGGGG
>JAODKN010000134.1:7333000-7360937 GCA_026774425.1 Petrocephalus zakoni
CCTTCATTCATAGAGAAGCACAGAACACTTAGAGCAGTCCACGGTTCCCATGATTCTACTTACACACCCGTCAGGTGTCACTCTCAAGCGACGAGAGGGACCCAAACATCTGACGCGCAGACAGCTAATGCATCAAAACTGGTGCATAGAATTGCACCAGTTGCCTTGACTGGCAGGCCCCCGGGGATGCCCCCAGTAAGGTCGCCGCCTCTCCACCTCTGAGGAATCATTCGAGCCCGAAGAGCGGGCACCCCACTGGTTACCCTAGCGACGAGTTAGGGCACCCACTTTTGATCTCCCTGTCCTGCTGCTCGACGCCCTCGCACACGGTCCGGGTGAGGCCCTCCACGATGCTGCCCATGATGCTGAAGTCGGCCACATTGTAGACATGCGTGTCGTGCGGCTCCGAGGCGATGATCCTCAGCTCGTTCTCGTCGGCATTTTTCACACCTTGGGCCGGGACAGAGCACTTTCTAGGTTACCGTGATGCCTGGGCCGCTGCTTCATGTCTGCCAGGAGGCCCAGTGCTATGTTGCCCAGTTTAGTCACATATTACTCATGCAGAAATGCTAGCCAGTACTTTCAGGAATGCGCATTCCCTCTGGAACAAAATTCCTCACCCTGTTTCTAGCTTATTTTTCTCCTTTGTGAGCCGGGTGGTACAAATCCCACTACACGAGACGCATTCAGACAAAGGGGCATTTGTAAGCAGACAAAGGGCCCCTTCCATACCGATGGCGAAGAGCTCCACGCCACTGTCCCGTAGGTTTTGGGACGGAAGAAGCACATCGTCCTGCGACTTTCCGTCCGTGATCAGGATCCCGATTTTGGGGACGCCATCTCTGGCTCCAGACTCGGGCTTGAAGCTGTTCTCCAGGATGTAGGTCAACGCCAGGCCTTGGCACAGATGCAGAGGCAAGGGGTACATGAAAATTCGGCCATGTGTATGGTACCAGTCAACAGTTTGGACACAACTACCCATAGAAAGGCCTATTTGTACTATTCTCTCCATTTTAGAATTATTATAAAGACATCAAAACATAAAATAACAGATATGGAATCTTTTAAATTTTTTAAAATAAAATTTGGAGGTTGGGACTCAAAAGGGGGTCAAATCCCGTGGTCGGCAGGGTGATTCCTCTACTGGGCACATAAGTAAGGCCCTTAACCCCAGTTACTCCAGGGACTCGCTGACCCGGTCTCCTTTACGCCACTTTCATGAAGTGGCCTCCTGGGATGTTGTTCCAGCTGTCCTGAAGGAGGTCCCACATATATGCTGAGCTCTCATTGGCCACTTTTTCAGCTGTCCTTAAGGAGGTCCCACATATATGCTGAGCTCTCATTGGCCACTTTTTCAGCTGTCCAGAAGGAGGTCTCACATATATGCTGAGCTCTCATTGGCCGCTTTTTCAGCTGTCCTGAAGAAGGTCCCACATATATGCTGAGTTCTCATTGGCCGCTGTTCCAGCTGTCCTGAAGGAGGTCCCACATATATGCTGAGCTCTCATTGGTCGCTTTTTCAGCTGTCCTGAAGGAGGTCCCACATCTATGCTGAGCTCTCATTGGCCGCTTTTTCAGCTGTCCTGAAGAAGGTCCCACATATATGTTGAGCCCTTACTGGCCACTTTTCCAGCTGTCCTGAAGGAGGTCCCACATATATGCTGAGCACTCATTGGCCGCTTCTCCAGCTATCCTGAAGGAGGTCTTACACATATGCTGAGCTGTCATTGGCTGCTTTTCCTTCACCCTCTGGTCAAACTGCTCCAAAACCATTTCTGCTGTGTTTAGGTCAGGTGTCCAGGTCATTTGGCGTGACACTATCACTCTCCTTTGTAGGCGGCTTGGCGTGTCCAAACTTTTGACTGGTACTATATATATAATGGCACAGAAAGCAGAAGTGTGTCTAATAACAGGCATCGCATATGTTCACAGACTTGCTGTGTCGGAAGAGGCCAGCCTACCTGTGAGCGTGTTCCCCCCCTTGTAGGGCAAGCCATTCACCGCGTCGATCACGGTCTCCTTGGTGGCGTAGGTGTTCAGGTTCCACTCGATCCTGGGATCCCCGCTGTACTGGGCCAGGCCTGAAAACCAAGACTCTCTGTCACATCTTTAATGGACCATGACCTCCTCTATGAAATTTTAACCCCTTAAACTATTTTGAAAGCAATCCAGCAGGAGTTTATTCGGTAATGTTTCTGATCAGTGAAGCTCCTCTATTCATAGGAAACAGATTACATGCTAAGCAGTTTTTAGAAAACAGCTCAAGGGCACAATGAAGGAGCTCTAAAGGGTAAAAATCTGAACGCTGAGTTTATTTTGGAAAGCCAAGTCATAGATCCAGGACTCAGAGCCAAGAGCAGAAAGTAATGCTTAGGAAGGGGAGGCAAAACTTCACAACTAGGGAAAAGGGCTTAAAACACCCTGATGGCCACGTCACACACCGACACGGGTCTGATCGGATCCCACGGAGAAGGCCTTCACCAGGTTCTCCAAGAAGGTACGGACGAGCCGGAAGTTGACCCTGCCGATGCTCCAGGAGCCGTCTACCAGGATCACGATATCAGCTATCGCCGGGGTCGTGCACACAAAGCGATCTGCCGTAGACAATCGATATGGAGGAGCTCGTCAATGCAGGCACACAAGTCAAAGAGCGGAGGCCGCAGAGGACGTGCAAACCGGAACGGCCAGACGGAACCTGCAATGTGCAGATGGGATGCAAAGCATTTCTCCACAGGCATGGAAGCTGGAAACTGGGAACAAAAAAGCAGCACACTGTACGCAGCACGCTACAAAACATCTGTTTATCCAATGCTTATTCACGCTTGGAATAGAGCAATGTTAAAAAAATTCTCATGTGCAGCAAATGGACACCATTATAGCATTAAAAAGTGATGGGACATACCTCCTTATCATAGCCCCTAATCCCATAATCACTTATGTTGCGTATCGTGTTTTATGTGCAGAGGAAAAATCCCCACAGTGCGCACCGTAAAGCAGAGCGACACCGTAACGCCCTGGACAGCGTCCAGAGCCGGGAGATCTGCGGACAGCAGTGTGGGAAAGGAGCCTGAGCGAGGAGCCAGAGCCGGGAGAGATAAGGGCCAGCTTCTGATAAACACATGCTGGACAGAGGGCTGCACTGACGGGGGATCTCCAGAGCAGGCATTGCACAAATACAGCTGTGATGCACAGAGCTTTGCTCATGGGGGGGAACTTTAAAGAAGTCAAAGAAAATGATCTTTAAATAATCTTCATGCTGTTGTAAAGCTGTAATATTAGATCTGTCAAAGTGTGTTGGCTAAGCCATTTTCAAAAGCCCTCCTAGCACCCAATATATCCATGTATTTCCGACTAGACCACTAGCGCACAGGGGTCAGCGTCTGAAAGGGGGCACTGGCTGTTCTCCCGCTGACAGGCAGTGCAGGGGGCTGGGGCAGGAGGAGTAAACCCCAGCAGGTGGGCATCATTTGGACTGAAAGCGGAAGAGCCGGCCCATCAGCTCACATTCATCGGAGGCACATCTGATCCTGTGTGGTTACGGCCGGGATGAATGTGAAATCACACACGTCTGGAAGCGAACGGACGAATAACAAAGAAAGCCTGACGGGGCTGTTCCATGCTGGCACTCTTTGGGCTCAGGCAAAATGGATGTTTATTTAAGCGGCCCGATCTTCACGAAAGCAGGGAGAGTCATCGCAGCCGGCCAGCCATCCGCCGGTGAGTGAACAGGCCAGTCGTGACGAGGAATGATACTGGTGACACAAAATCAGCTGACAGAGAAACCAGGCCGGGGCTTCCCGGCTTCCAAAATCCCGCAGGCTCAGCCGCCGTTTTGTCTGATCCGATCGCGCCGAGCTGAGGTTTCTGCCGTGGCACGCGCCGATGCTAGCGTAACACGCTAGCGTGGATCTTGGCCACCGCCGCAGGCCTCTGATGAATCCTCAGATGGCTCAGATGATCTTACTAGAGGAAAAACAACGAGGAAAGCAAATGAAGGTCAGATGAGCTTCATAAGGCAGAACATCTGCAGTATAATTAATGTGGCTGGTTGGCGTAGACTGTTAGCCTAAAGTAAGCTAAATAATTATTGAATATCCTTTGCATGCTATGCTACAGCTATTAGACTTGTTCTTGCAGCAACAACTTTGCCTCTAGAAGGCAAAACAATCGACTGCAAAAATTCGCTCTCCACGTTATACTTTCATTAGGCGAGCAGTGTGCCGCAGAGTTAGAGAATGCGCCCTTTGGACATGAACTGCTCACATGCGGTGACTGAATCAGTGTACAATTTCTTTGGCCAGCTATCAAATTTTTTTTACATATATATATAAATGCATTTGTCAGGCTCAGCATACATGGCAGAGAGTTAAAGAGCCTGAGCTCTTTTTTGGGTCTGACTCTTTGTCAAAAATGCTACTGACAAGGAATAGCTACTTTGCTGGAAGAGGTGCTGATGTGGCCAGCAGGCTAGCCCATCCTGTGGTCTGCGTGGATCCCAGTGCCCCAGCGCAGTGAGGGGGACACTGCTGTAAAAATTATGCCGTTCTACTGATGAGATGTAAAACCGAGGTCCTGACTCTCGGAGGTCATACAGTAAAAGACCCCTGAGTATCCTTCCAATGAGAAGGGGTGGTACCCCGATGTCCTGGCTAAAACTGCCCACTGTGACCCTATGAAATCTAATCTATATCTAATCAGTGAATTCTCTCCTACCCTCACACCTTAGCTACTGTGTGGTGAGCGTACTGGCACAGAATGGCTGCTAACGCATTATCCAGGTGGGGGCTACACAGTGGTGCTGGTTCAAGTGGCTCCCCATCGATTCTGTAACGTGCCTCATGTGTCTTAAAAAGCTCTGAATGAATGCAACGTTCAATAATCTGTTATTTGGAAGATGCTAGATCCACCTTCAGATTGACAACTGACATAAACCGCTGCACAGACACAGTGAATGACTTCACGGGGCAAGTAATTTAAGGGGGCGCGTGACAGCTCAGCACATTTGCCACGTGGATGTCAGTCTGCTAATCCACAAGGCAGGTCGGTGCATCAAACATGGCTGAGTTGCTGAGACACAAATGTTCTGATGGTCTGGAAGTCCAGTGGAGAGCCAAGGGCGCTGTGGCCCGGAGATGCACTCAGAGAGGCTCTAGTGTGGCCCCCCAATAACCCCCCCCCACCCCCGCACGCTCGCTCTAATGCGGCAACATGTTAACGCCACTCCTTTCCAGACAGCTTTTAATTTTTTAATTGCAACACTCAAATTTAAGGCCTGGAAGAGATGCCATTGATGACAGCCATTAATATTAACGACCCTGGTTTGCTAATAAAACTTCATTTAATAAATGCGACAATTTTGTATCACCTGGTACTACACCTCGCTACTGATGCAAGATAGGTAATAGTAAGACATGAAAAACTTCACAGGGACGGAACTTTCGATATTAATTTTATTCATTCATATCTATTTTGCTAGCCAAGCTGAAATATATTTTGCTAAGCTAGCTAAAAATGTAAACACTGGCACTAGGCCAGAGGGCTTCGCTTTCACCAGAACTCGTGGTAATGAATCAACGGGGAAGAAATATTAAGCACATGAAAGCCCAAATGGCTCGATTTTTCTATAATATTCCATATTTTACTTTCAGTTTCACATAACACCGGGAATGAATCAGGCGTACTTGAGAGGGGAGACTAAATCAGCTGAATACAGCAAATTTATTCCCACGACCTCCGGGCAAACCTGGCATGAGGGAAACCTATTTGTGAAAAACACATTGAAAAAGAACCAGCACACTCACATCTAAATATAATAAGAACACTTTCCCCAAAAGCCTACCCTATGTGAACAATAGCTATCAGCTAAATAGGTGAGGGATTAGGGGCTTTGTTACATTGCTAAAACAAAAGGATGTCTTCTCTGCAGTTTATGTGCTAGTTTATGGTCAGACGTTACACTGGAGTCTCAGGCTTCTAGGTCATGTTATTTTAAAACAAAACAGCGAGCAGAAGACCAGTAAAACCACAGTGGCCAGAGTATAATGGGCCTGTGATAGAAATATGCAAATCAACCGGTCGATCTACGGTAATATTTCTGTGTCACTGGTGAATGGAATCCAAGATCAGGAGACGAGCACAATCCTGTGATTATGTTGGCATTGGAATACTAATATCTGGAATAATGAGATAGACCCGGGAAGGATTGGATAATGAATTTGCTCAGCCCCAGAGGCTATACAAAACAAAATGAAAAAAAAACGAATTTTTGTAAGAGAATACAGCCTGTATCCATAGCATTTGAGGGAAGTTGTCACAACACTGTCCCTGTTTTGATTTCCTCGTTAATCGAAGAGGACGCGAGTTCTCCGATGTCGCGGTGCACTGACGGGTGGAACGCCACGCCAGAGTGGAAGCTTGCTGATGGCAGAGGGGGATTCTGGGCCTGTGCTTTTCACGGAAAACCCTGGAATGAGCCGCTCCCGGCACCTGCAGACGCTCGTGGGAGGAGAGGCGGCCTCGAACCAAACGGGACGTCTTTGGGTTGACACCACTCTGACCCGCTGGCTCTGGAACGTGGGGAGGGGACGCCGTGACCCACGTAACATCGGCTGCCCTCAGACAGGCTGCGCGCTTGGAAGCGTCGGCCGGTTTCGACGTGACGGATAAATACACAGACGGCCCAGAAGGAGTCCAAAGAATGTGTCTGTCTGTGCTGTTTTTCACATTCAAATAAAGCCCCGTTCATTCCGAGCCCCTGCCTCGCCAACACAAAAAAAGAGCCCAAACTCACGTTCTGGCTATGACACATACCAAAAAAGAAAGCTCAGATTTTATTGTGCAGAGAAGCAAGGCCGCCCACTGCCAGATTCCTCCCTGTCTGCCCGGCGTAAACGAACGCGGCCCTGATTGAGTGGCAAGCCCCCCCCCCCAGGGTTAAACTGCCCCCGGGCAAATCCATTTCTTTGAGGCCCGTGCGTCCATCTGGAAAGTTCATCAGCCGGCACGCTGGCTGCCCCTGCCGCCTTCCCTCCGCAGAATGACGCTGTCACGTTTTCAGATCTGCGGACAGCACGCTTCCTCTCCTTACTCATTCCCGACAGGCAGCCCATACACAGGGCTTATTAATACATTCCAGATTGGCCTGTAACTCTTCTACACCTTCTCTGTGCCAAATGTAAAATACGCAGGAACTGTGTGGGAATTACTGCAATCTGACCTTTATTAACCTACCCGGAGGGATCTTTTTCGTCCTGCATGGACTCTGAGGTTTCAGAAGGGTGTTGGTTTGTGAGGGGCGTCAGTCCCTCTTTGCAATAAGAACAAAGATGGGTTCGGACCTACCCTGGGGCCCCTGGCTAAGATAATAGTCGTAATAAAACAAGTGCTGCACCTGTTCATGCATGTCCCCAGCCGCGGGGGGGTCGTCTGACCTTCGCCCCACTCGCGGGCCAAACCTCTGCATCATCAGCATCATCCATGGGGTCTTCGTCCCCCGCAGGCAGTCACACGCCTGCGAGTTCACTGAGAAGGGCGGCTCCTGCTCCGCAACACCGCAATCTTTGTTTCGCAGCAAGACCCTCTAGATATTCAGCTTTTAAGGGAGGATCTCTGCCTTCGGCGTACGATGCAAATACACAGCAGAAGCTCCCGAGTCGTCACTCGGTACCCGAGCACCGGCGACACAGATGCACATATCAATGAAATCGAGCATTCGACTCGGGTCGGCATCGCTGAAAATGGCCCGGCGGCTATAGAAGGCGGGAGGCAGGGTGCGGCGCAGCGCTCGGCTGACGGGAATGCGAATTACAGCGCACAGCCTCCCGCCGACCCACCAGAAATCGATCCACCAGCATCCGTTCACTTCCACAAGTTAGCCGCATAAATCTGCCATCTTTTGACTGCAGCTAAACTCCAGGGCGGCCCAGATTCGCCGATTAAATCTGCTGCTGCTATTTTAGTAATGTCTCTGCCACCAGGCCGCTATGTCGGAGGGGCCTGTGCCTGTCCTCCGCAGCTGCTCCCCAATTTATCAGCGTAGCAACACTGGAAGATATCATAATAATTTAAAAATAATTTTAAAACGGAAATCCTGCAGTCTCGCATGGTATCCGTCCTTCTGCGAGATTCCATGCCTCTTTCTCGGATAACCTATCCACATTTCCGGAGATGATTGACTTGACTCCGAGCAGCACATGATGCAACCACGGGGTAATGAAATGGCGAGGAGCAATTAAGTCCGGCCGCCCGCGTTAGCCTTGGCACAGGCGTTCCTGGCTCCGGAACATTAAAGGGAATGTATGGATGCTGGACCCACAGACCCCCCTCCTTAATGGCGGCTCCAGTAGGAACCTCGGCTTGATGGAGCGAATGCAATCAGACGGATGGGCTGGTTCTCGTCTTCCCGCTCTGTCGGGGTGCCACTAGTATCCCCAGCATGCAGCAAGCAGCAGGAGGCTTCCAGAGCAGGACCAGGGCAGTGTCATCTAAGGTCATGGGCCTAAAATCTTACCAGCATCATTTACATTTTTATTTACTTAGCAGATTCTTTTATCCAAATAGATGTACAGGTTTTAAAAAGCACAGTCAGCATAGTCTCTGGAGCAATTGGAGGCTGTGCTCATTAACCTTAAGGTGAAGTCCTAGGATTTGAACCAGCAACCTTCCAATCAGAGTGGTCCCCCCATATCACAGTGTCTTTTATTTAGCTAGCTGGACTTGTCAGCGTTAATGGCTCCATTAGTATGAATTGATGCAAGCTTTCAATGGCTTCATGAAGAATGAGTTTGGCTAGTTACCCTCACCGCCAATCAATGCAAACCTCAACAAGAGCACTCAGGAGATGCTGTTTTTCTAGCTCGCCGGCCTTCAGCTTAAAGCACTCTCGGGGCCTTGGAAGGGTCCCGCTGGTAGGGGGGAAGTAATTCAACCATTGTGTCACATCACTGGCTGTGCTAAAAAGCTGCCCCCCCAAGGGCATTTCGAACAACAAGACTCAGCTTGAGGGGACGGCAGACAGCAGAGGGCCAAACAGGCAAAAGAAGTAATCATGAAGACGTTGATAAGCCCAAATATCTACCTACAGTTCGTCGGCGGGGTGCTATGGGATACTAAAATACCTTAACTTCCTTTCGCCGTTGCGGAGTACAGAGTGTGCAGGGTTTCAGGAAATGGACAATCACTGAATAATATACCAGAACATATTGGTCGAGATTAACCGAGCAAGAACCCACTGGTTAGGCCCAGATGTGTTGTTAACAGCTGTGAAAATAAAATAAATATGATTTTTATGGATCGTGCATTTTGAAGGAACTTCATATTTTTTATTTTGTTTCATATTCAAGGAACAGCTTTTTAAAAAGAGAAGTCTGCTTTTTGAAATCTGTAATATTTTGAGCCCGATTACCGATAATTAAAAATGTATTGAAAGTGTAGGTCCAGTTCAATTAAAATCCACCAATAACTGGCAGAAAGAACAGTGAGGACAGCTTGTTCCACTGGTATTTGTGCCATTGGCTGCTTTAAGGGCTAACCACTAAACTAATGTACACCTCGCTCCAGACCATCATACCAGGGCAGCAAACTTCCATCACTAGCTAAATGAAGCCATAGTGCATGAGGACGACCCGTGAATCGACTCGCGAATCTGCAAGCACCGTTACGCCAGATCCTCGGGTCTGCCACCCATTTTGAGGAGCAGGAGATGCCGGGGACAGACTGACGCACCGCAGGTTTCGGGGAGCTAGCGAGATCCAAACCCGGTGGAAGAGCACAGAGGCGGCCAAAGTGCCTGTCGTGGCAGGCGGACACGCGTGTGATCCCTGACATGCACCACCAGCTGTGAATTCCCAGAAAAGGCCGCCAGTTATACCATTAGTCTCAATAAAGACATTGTCGATCATCACTCTTCTCTTGAAGTCTTGGGGGTGCAGTTTTCCCTCACAGCTGTACACTTGGAGACGGTACTCCGGTTAGTTTCAGGATTACCTCAGCTGGGCCCCCACATGAGACACGGCCCCGGGGCGCGTAGGCAAACACGGCTTAGCACGTGACGGCGATGTGTCACCTTCATGCTTGTGGCAGGCCGAGCAAGACGGGCCAGCATCTACAACACGGGCCAGGATCTTCCAGTGATTGACCTCCTCTGCTTCCCGAAAACACAGTCCAGCGACTAACCTGCCGACTCGACACGCAGAAACACCGCCGTCATCCCTGCACCGTGGATGAGCAGTTTATCTACACACGTTGTTCTTAAAGTCAGTGACATCAGAAACATACATGCTCCTTAATAACTCAACATTCCACCCAGCTGCTAGGAAAAGAGTGTTTTCCCATCCAGAAAGACAAAATGAAAGTGTGGAGCTGGTCCTTCCTCTGTCTGTCTGCGTCTCTGTCAAACACTGTCTGTGCCCCCCCCCCCACACGGTTACGGCCTCCCACACATCGTTAACCACAGCGATTATTAAATCAAGACTAATGCTCATTAGCTGCAATTTACAGCCCATTCCGTGACCGATCCGTCCATAATCCGCGGCAGATCCTTCTCCCGTGCTCCGGAGCTCCTCGGGTGTGACGTGACCACAGAAGTGGGCGCAGAGGGGGAGGTGGGCCGTCTGCACGCACCCGGAAGACGGCGAATGCCAACACCGGAAAAATGCCAAGGCGGCTGCGGCCGTCGTCGGTGGATCCACAGCGGCGGCTCCGCGCCTGAGGAGGATGCGCTTCCACGACGCCTCCAGTAGGGCGGATCATCAGAAAGTCCCACGTGCCGAGGCCATATGGCAGGGAAGATATCTCCCCGAGTTAGGAACACAATCAAAAGCAAACTTCACATGCTCAAAGCCGCCCACACTCCATCGCCGCCAGATTAAGGGGCTTTTGTCCTCTTTCGGCACTCACTGGACATTCATTTCAACAATCTGCTTAAAAAGTGAGTTAAACCAGTAAACGGGGCAGCTGCTTTGCTCCTGGCTGCAAGTTGGAAATGCTGTGGGAAAGTGGCTGGCCGGACGTGACCTGCACCACTGGATGCGTTTATTGGGACCTCGGAGTCAGGCCAACATTTTAAGGGTACTAGAGCGTAACTGAGTTCATGATGAGGGCTATTATTCCATTACGACCAGTAAATACTACAACCCCAAGCAAAAAATCCTGCATATTGGCGACAGCTGATCCTCAAACCAGAAATGACAGCAATTAGATGTTTTTGTGATTATTATTGAGATGACTTGAGTGGTGCAGGCATGAAATCTGAGGGGGACGTGTCCCCCCTCACATTTCATAATTATTCGTTTGGATCCCCCCCACATTTAACATAAAATATTAGTTCACCCCGTGTCCCCCCCACATTCAAAATGCTTGGGACGCCCCTGGGTGCAGGGCATAGTCAAACAGCCGTGGGGAGCATAGCCGTGTTGGCGTGCCCAGATGCTGCAGTTGTGTGATCGGGCCCCAGCTCCTTGTGCTTCACCACCATTTCTGAGGCAAAGGCCCCCCGGATCCATATGTCTCTCTACAGAATGAAACAGACTGGCGAGTCCTGCTCATAGATCTCCAGCAGCCCGGTATCATGTTTCTGTTTATGAATCTTCCTTGCGCCTCAAAACGCCTCCTGGGCTCAGAGTATTAAACACTGGAGGAGTCCAAGGCAACAGAGCCAGACAGCAGTCTGACTGATCCACTGAGCTCGCTGGCCCTGCTATAGCCCTGGTTCGCTTGCCAGAACCTTCTTCCCATCTAGCACCGTACGGGGCAGGAAAGCCACGAGTGTCACGAAGTCCACGGGGCTAAAGGCCACCATTTATCGCATGTATTCCACCTCATTGTGTTTCATTACACTTGGATAGATTAGTAGCCACTGGAATTCCTCTGCAGCTGTCACTGCTTCCTCACAAGTGCCCGGCCCTTTAACAAAGGAGGCGATTTAAGCCCATTATCAGAGCCTTCTTCCCTCTGCTATTACAGCAGGTTATGCGTGTGACAGGCCTCACCTCTGACCTCCAGAGGCTTTAACCGCTGGTTCGGACAAAGCAGAGCCCGGAAGGGGCTTTAACCGGCTTTGTCCTCCAAACAAATTACTCCCCCAAAAGGTAGCCCCCCCCTTCCTCTGAAGTTCAGAGTTCCCTGTCTCCACAGAGACATCATAGGACCCCGAAAGTCGTTTTCATCTCCCCCTCCTTTGATAAATGCATCAGATTATTTTCAAAGGTGAAAGCGAAGAGTTAATTAACATGAAGTTTAAAAAATTATATCGCATGGAGAGTGAATCTGAAGTGCCTAAGAAAACTCACTTTTTTGCCATTAATTAGCCACTCTGATATCAGTGTTTTAACCCCTGTTAAAACCCACACGTCATGAGCATTTAACCTCGCTGGGTCGTGAAAATCAGGAGTGGGAAAAGCTTACCTTGGCTTTACTCTTCCCTCCGTCGTCATGAGTCCTGTATCCAATCGGATGGCGGCTGGTTCCCAGTGACCCAATCAGATGTGGTCCTGACTGAAATCCCGCTTTCAGCATTTTCAGGCAGCTCATTTCTGATGCGTGCCACCATGACAGAGTCAAGTCCAGCTTACTCGCTTGTGGGGGAAAATCAGGGGTCTTGATCGAGTGCAGCAAAACAAGGTCTTTTTCCAAGGCATACATTTCAGACTTTGTTTAAAACATCTGCTGTACAGCGAGCTGAAAGCATTTATTGTACAGGAAGACAAAGCGTATACCTTCTTGAAAGTACCTTCCAATTATGGAACCGCTGAAGATTAGATCCAAACGTAATACCCATGAATTCTGGGCCAGGCCTGTCCAGAAAAACATTCTTCGGCTGAAAACTCAATTCGACGGCCTTCAAATCTGATGACTGCAGCAGGGGATCGAATTCCCACTTATATGGCAACGTATTCACGTTGAAAGGAGCTTGCCTTCTCATTGGGCTTCTTCCCATAGCGCGAGGATGGGTTGCCAGCACTTGTACAAGTCAGTCCATTTGTCAGCTTGAGAAAAGTGCAGTAAGTCCTCGCTTCTGCCTAGGATGAAGACTTCACTCGAATCCCAGTGGCTTGGCCGAATAACACAGAGGTATGCTAATGAAGGAGCATTAGCGCATGCAGACCCAGAGGGGGGCCCAATACTGAGCCACCCCCCCCCCACCCCACATTGACCGATGGACTTTGGGTGCCCTGTAGACTCTGATTGAAGGCTCCTCATTGAGCCTCTTGCATCATCTTAGCATTCTCAGCAGGAGCGAGGGGGTTTAGATTGCATGCTAACAATCAGCTTTGGATGCTACGGCCAAGCTCAGCAACTCATTATAAAGTCTAACACGAGAGCACTGATAAAGCATTTTGGCCATATTTTCAGCTCTAACAAGAATATAACCATGATTGGTATGTAGATAATCCTCTAGCTGCATTGCCATCCAAATAAGTTCTGCAGAAATTCAATCCAGACTCCATCACTCGTCTTGCGTCACAGCAACCTAACAATTACGCGTCCAGTTTCCCTGTGCCCTGTAATAACGTGCCCAGCTACTGCGTAAACAAAATCTTTTAGTATATATTGGGTTAAACAGAAATGGTAAATGCATAGCAATGAATTGCTTGTGTTACAAGAAGATCCATTTTTCTTTAGACATGCGGTTTTAAAGTTTTAAAAGTCAGCAATCTAAACTGTCAAATTAAGGGACCTCGTCAGCTTACCAACATGTCATTTGTTAGACATGTCTGGGGTATTAGTGAGTACTGAGTAAT
Source organism: Petrocephalus zakoni (assembly GCA_026774425.1). NCBI lineage: Eukaryota > Metazoa > Chordata > Actinopteri > Osteoglossiformes > Mormyridae > Petrocephalus > Petrocephalus zakoni. The sequence continues at coordinate 7,346,740 of JAODKN010000134.1, forward strand.
CCCGATACTCTCCTTCTTGCCACCATTAAACATCACTGCAAATACTGGTAAAGCCTGTACATTTATTTAGCCGCGAGACACTGAGGTGCTGGATGATTATATGATTTTCGCCATGTGACGTGAGCGTGGTACGGCAGAGTGGGGACTGTGGTGGCGTTTGGTCCTTGACAAACCGTAGGGGAGGGATGAGTGGAAATGGTGGCCATTTTTAATTCAGCAAAAGGGAACTGGGTCGGGAGAACATGACAGGTATCACGCTAAAGGATGGGGAGACCCGGTGTGGGGGGTGTGATCTGCTGGGGGAGGGGTTGGAAAGAAAGAGGAGTCTGCTTTATATAAGTAGGAATTAGATAAATAAACATTCACACCATCCATGTGCTACAGTGTTCTAAATGCACAGCCTGCATGGGTGACGTCTTACCTCCTGATATCTCATTGACGTCCTCAATGGTGCTGCTGTCTGTCAACTTATTTGGCTCCATGACCTCCTCAAGCCCCGGCGACTGGACTGTAACAAACAGAATGTCTCTTTCGGGTCTATCTCCGTCAGCTATGCCTGAATCCACAACCACCACTGCAGCTCCGGGTTCAAGAGCCAGATTCTGGCTGTGTTTCTCGTGATAAAGGGAACAGTTCTTTACTGAGAGAGGCTAGAGGCTATTATGTGCCAGAATTGTTTTGGTCACCACAGAAAATTAGATTTGAGCATTTTTCATTTTTATTCGATGTCCATAAACATAACTGATAGAGTACTTATTTTGCGTTTTTGACTTTTTGGTTGAGATTGACCTTCAAATGTTTCACTGGATGAATCATTTTAAAACCCAATAATAATAAAGTCCAGTGTTTTTAAAATAAAACAACATACAGAATAGGTTATTCAGTGTTGACTTTGGGAAGTAAGTAGACTTTGCTGCTGGTTGTTGGATTAAAGTATCTTCTCTATATGAGTAGACCCTCATGAGAACACCCAGGACACCAAATTGTTGTTACCTACATATTTGCAATGCAAGCTCTTGGAACTATAACTAAAGCTATATAACTATAACTAAACACTAGGGCAAGGCAGTCAGACGTTCTGTGGCACCAAAGCAAAGTTCTGAAGTAGAACCGCTGCGTGAACAAAATCTGAGAAATTTGTGCTGGCAAATTCTTCACTTACCGGAGAATTTCCCTAGTAGCGGTTGGCTCTCTTGGTTTCCCTTCAAAGCAGTAATTCTCACAATATACTCCTTAGAAGGGTCAACATTGGGTATTATTACTCGACTCTCCCCCTTCTGCACCCGCAACACCTGCTGTTGTCCCCCTAGAACAGAAAAACAGAAAACAACACTGTGTATAGCTGTTCAGCTCACATGCCGGGAATCAATACTTCGGGCTTCTGTCGTATAATGACTGACAAGGCCATGATAACAGGAGCACAAACCTAATTAAACTCTTCAATTGATTGCCGTCATCGGGCTCTCCGTGCCGGTCTCTTGTCGACACCCCCACAGCCACTAGCCCCCCACCCCATCCCCATTTCCGAGGTGGCTGAAGACCCAAGCCCAGAATCTGTTGTAACAAGTGTGGCCCAGCAGGAAGCCCAACCCACGCACTTGGCCAGATGTCCGACGGCGAGCAGCCATGCGATCTGCGCGGCTTCGCAAAAAATCAGCCAGCTCAGCTCAAGACGGGATACTCCAATCAAAGAGGCCAATTGAACTCCAGCCACTCACCAGGAATCGGATCACGCTTCGGAAGGTCTTCAGCTTATACGTACAGGCATAAGTAATAATCTACCGCTAAATCAGGTCAGCACAGTTTGCCAGCTCTGATATATTAACAATCCTGACTCTGCCTGTGCGCAGAAAGAGCGCTTACTTCTTTTAAGGCTTATAAAAAACTTTTTTGAGCTTCAGTTAAAGTCTTCCCTAACACTGAGCAGGATTAATATAAAACATGTCCACATTTGAAGCAGGACAAGATACCTTATAAATATTTATCTTCTCCCACACGCAATATTTTTTTTTTAGGTCTTTCTGAACTACTTGCATATACTGGGAACTTCTCTAATGAAAAGAATATAGCAAAAAAGGCATGCGGAGCAATACAAATGAAAATAGATCAAAGAATCACAGTCGGCATTAACTTCAATAAGCGAAGAAGACAGCAGGCTCTCAGCTGATGCACATGCTACGAGGTTGTCTGGGGACACCTCCCCACAGAGAAAACAATCTTCTGGATTGTGGAGACTATGGGACAAAAAGTGTGTTTGGCATGGCATTCTGTCAACCTCACATCGCCCTCTTCTTGCCAGCGAAGCTGAGCTCGTCGTCGACCTCTCTTTGGTGAGACCGCATGGCCCTCCTTCAATTATCGACCAATCCAGCCGATTTAAATCCACGGGAATTGGAAGGTGAGCCCTGCCCGATCAGCATTGCATTAATAGTCTGTACAAGTCGGAGCTAAGATCCCTCCCAGAGCCGGGGTGGCTTAAAGATTAAGGATGCAAACTGCACACCCCTCCCCCCCCACCCCGTTTGCAGTAACACTGCACAAGGCAAGTGAGAAGAAGTGAAGGTGAAGGGAGGGCGGCTCCAAGATAGAACGCAAAATGACTGTGGGATGTCTTCTCTACTTACACTCCATCAGCTCCAAGCTGTTGAGGGCCACACTGACAGGCAGGGCAACGGGAGAGAAAACTTCATCAGGGACTTTGATGTACAGTGAGGTGACAACCACCTGCCACCAAACATCAGACTTCCAATGTGCTGCTAAGGCTCCATCCCAAATCACACTACAAAGGTAACGATGCAACCTGACAAATACCTGTGTATCTCAACAATAAATTGGACTGGAGCGGTAACACTGATACAGCCTGCAAGGAAAGACGGAATGGACTGTACTCCCTGAGGAGGCTCAGGTCCTTTAACGTCCATAATGAGCTCTTGTCTGTGCTTTATCACTCTCTTCTATCAGTGACAGAGCTGTCCTAAGACACACCAGAGGTCCGCGCAGATGGGGGATGAGGGCGATGTGGGCTGAGCTCCCCACCGTAATGACCATCGGTGCTCATCCTTTCAACAAAACACTTTCTTGGAGCATCATTAGTCAGCAGCAGCTACCATCACTGTGCACCAAAACGAGTTTCCGGGGCTCCCGAATTCCAACTGCCGTCTACCTCTGGGTCTCCCTAATTCCAACTGCCGTCTACCTCTGGGGCTCCCGAATTCCAACTGCCGTCTACCTCCATAGCGCCCTCTTGTGATGTGACCCAGAACTGGCATTTGTTTCAACTTTATTCTGTCTATTGTACTAAATTTTGTACTGTTATCTATATACTTGCTCTATGTACCCAGACCAGCTGCAGGACAATAATTCCCCTACATGGGAAAGTTCTTCTTAACCGAGGAAAATAATACAGTATTATATGCAGTAATCATACTTGTTCTGTCAATCTGCAATAGTGGCGTGAGTCTGCATATTGACTTGTGCGCTTTATTCGTCGATTTCCTTCTAAATTCCAGACAGTTGTGGTTTTGAATCAATGCAGCTATACTGCAGACACTTAATCTGGATTTCTGAGTCAAATCAGTTTTTCATTAGACCCAGTTAATGAATTTAACTCTATCTGGATTTACCTTAATTTTTCCCCAATGTGTTTACTTAACAACATAAAATATTATAATGAGATGGCCTGGTGGCCTAGTGGGTAGCACAGTCACCTTAATCACCCCTGAGTTAGCATGTTCTCTGCGCTTACAGATCTGCGGGTTTCCCCCAGGCTCTCTGGTCTTTCCCACAATCCAATGGGGAATGGCATCTTAAATTAAGCAAGGTTCCACTTTTTCATACAATCCGAATGCAAAAACATCAAAGGTCATAAAAAAAAGCATGGCTTGAAAAAAAATACATTTCTGTTTTTTGGAATTAACCAAACCCTCCCCAAAAACCCCCAGCACTGGTGGCCTGGAGGGGGGACGGGAACCACTACAGTCCTGGAAAAAAACGGTACAGAATGAATTGATGAACTTCAGTTCCCCTCAAAAAAAATTGGGAAGGATATTAGATGTATTGTGTGAGAAACCAAACAATACTGCAGCAAAACAATAACGCGCTCTCTGCCGCGCGTCGCGTATCTGAACATCTCACAAAGCTTTAAGCCTGTCTCCGAGCAAACACGGCGCTCTCCAAAAATGACTAGCGGATAAATCACAGCAAAAACAAAGCGGGAAGCAGACGCTCTGAAAGACAACTGCGAACACCACGCAAGAAACTTAGTCTGGCTTCATGAGCCCAGAAAGCCTAGGGTACTCGTGTTGTTGGGGAAAGGCCTTCATTAGCGACACGGAAGAGATCCTTCACTGTGAATCGACCCCAGGACACACAGAGGCTATCCGATATCCTTAATCTACAGCTATTCTGTCCGCAAAAATCAAATAAAAACTTCAGCATTAATGTAACTCTCTCAGTGTCGAGAGATCAAGCACCGCTAAGAATATATAAGCATATTTAGCTGCTGTATGGGCACTTCCGAGTTTAATAAAGAGAAGATTAATTCACCAGTTGAATGGGTGGTTGAAAATACATCAAAATCATGCATAAACAGATTCTCGGGGAGTATTTTCGGGCACAATACTGGCTTCGCTTCAGCACAGGTCACAGTTTAATGCTCTGAAAGTGGCAGAGGGGACATCAGTATACAGCCCACTGACACATTCAGTCACAGTGATCTAAACGAAACAGACGTGGGGCATGTAAAACAGCAGGACAGAGAGACGGGGCATGATCACAGGTAACCATGAAATGGACATAAAACCCTGTCTGCTGGGAGCCTCAAATAGACAGCTCTCTCCTTCCGTTTCATTAGTTTCCAGATTTCTCTAAAATCCACTTCTGTCCCTCCTGAACTATGTTTCTGTTATCAGAACTTTGTTTTAAAGGACCGCCATCCACCAAGTGGACTAGAATTAATATTCACAGTGGATGATACTGATATGTAATGTGCCTTTCAGTGTTTTTTTATTTAGATTTTTTTTTCACTTTAGAAAAAAAGATTTAAGCTAAAAACCAATGAAGTAATAATTTATCAACGGAAGTACTCTGAAGTTTTGGAACAGGTCAGGAGAAAACCAAAAAAAAAAACAACATGCCGTTGGCCTACAAATTTGGCAGTACTCTCTAAATACACAGATCTAAGAATCTCCAGTTATTTGTAAATGGTCTATCCATTTCCCCCAAAGATCTTCCAGAAGCTCTAAGACTGATTACAGACAGAATCCAGAAGATGTCCACACCAAGTGTTTCACCACTTCTGTGCTAATTACAGTTGTTACTTGTGCATACAGCTCTATATTCTACCCAGAGCAATTAAGGTGAGGCCTGGAAAGTTTCAGCAATATTTTAAACCAGCAACATTTGGGATCTGAGCCTACAGTGATACCTGCTAAGCTACCTGCAGGCAAAAAAAATGCTTTAGTTCCTGAATCTTGGCAGGAGAATTCTCATTTTCTATTAGCAATCGAGTACAGTCAGAACCCTACTGCTAAAAAGGTCAGTTAGAATATCACATAGCTAACATTTATTCCACACCTCCATATTTCCAATCAGCATAATTCTTAGCAGAGTATCTTTGATTTGGCATTCTTAGGATACATTACTTTAGGGAATAATCTTAACGTTCATGGCCTGGAGTGTATTTTAGTGTTAATTTCTACTGTTTGTGTCTGTTTATATTGTATTGCACCAACAGCATCTCTGTGATGTATAGTAATCTACAAGATAAGCAGATCACAGAAAAATAATAATAAATCTTTAAAAAAAAAGATTAAAAATTCATACATTTAAGACACTGCAGTCACTCAACGAAAATAAAATTCATCTCAGCGACTGAATCGACTAATCTTACCTGGTCTCGTGTTATAAACAATTTTGTAACTTTCGAAATCTTCCCGTGGCCCTTTCCACATCACAGCTAATTTTCCTGATCCCAGCATTTTAAAACGGAGTCTCCTTGGAGCGGAAACTGAAAAAAAAAAGATAAATGTTTAATGTTAGCACTATACATTGACGACTCAGCAAATGTTATTCGAAAGAAAAACAGAACATACAAAACTAACATTTTCCTGTGATTAAGGTCCAGTATCTCATTGACTCACGTTGTTATTTTAAGAGACAGTGATCTCCAAGATGAGTTACTCAAATCGCAATAAAAAAGAGAATAGTAAATCTTTGAAAGAGACAAAAAATGGATACATTTAGGACTCCGCAGTTGCACAACGGAAAGAAAAGTCATATCCGCTTTCTCTGAGTCATATGATATAGCGACCTAGTCCTTATGATCCAAGAAAAATATTGATGTTTTCTTCGGATCTTAAGATCAACAGATTCATCTCAGGAAATGTTTGGTGTTTTTACGCCGATTGCATTATGGAGAATAAATTAGCTGCAGAGTGGTTTGAAAATAGCCATTTTCCTTTGATTGCACTCATCTTGTGAACAACTTTGCTTAGCGACAGTATGGCCTGCCATTTACTCACAAGCCGTCGCACACGGAAAGAGAGTATGCCCACTGCAACAAATGTGATAAAAGGAAGGATAAAGAGGAGCAAATATTTACAAGCACTGTGTAGTGTTATGGGGGGGGGGTATGGATTTTTATACAGCTGGGACAGAGATCTGCGACTTGTTCTTCTGCAGTAGGGCTACGCATTCATACAACCAGCAGGTCACGGAGCAAAATCATTAAGAAGTCCCAAGAGAGCAGAGGTACTTCCAAAGGACGACTGCGATAGCCTAACAAACACTTGAGTTTGTGTGTCCGTGAGCAGCTGCTGAGCGAGTCGGCCCACCAGTGTCCCCCTGACACAGCCGCCACACATCTTACGCACAGATAGCGGGGATTAATGAACGTCCAGGGTGAGAGTGTGAAAAGGACACTGTCTGGCACAAGCCACGTAGGAAATATAATAGATGTGGAGCGTTCGGGAAACGACTCTCCTACAGGCGGGCTAAAAACAAGGATAAACAATGCCGAGCTCACCAACCTAAGGTTGGAGACAGGTACTCTGCCGGGCTTTAGTCTTAGGCAGAAACCTCTTTTCCCAAGGAAACGATTCCAAATTCAGATAACCCGCGTGTGAGCATCTCCAAGTACACGAACGTCATTTGTCTAGAGGTGCCAGCGACGGACGCCTCCGACGGATCTGCTGAGGCTGGCACCTCCTCGACGCCCCCGCAATCCCGCCGCGTGGAAACAAGACGCACTGATTCGTTTATGGCTGAGGAGAGATGAGATTTTAGGGCGCGAAGGAGCTCCGAGGGCCCAGCAGATGTTAGACGTCGCTCCCTTTCACTCCTGTTGATTTTTAATTTCCGAGGGGGCAGCGAATGAGACGTGCGCACCGATGACGGAGCGAGAACGGGTTCCCGCTCGCTAAACACGCATAGCTGGCTGGAAAACCGGGCCTGGGTCTGCAAGAGGCATCGGTGAGACGGCAGTAACCGAAAGATGAGTCAGGAATATCCATTTGCACTGCGTTCATGACAGATTACCTTAGTTAGCTAGGTAGTTACTGCAGCAAACAAATTTGATTTTTACGTGTTCTGCATGGCTAGTTGTTTCACTGCTCATGTATTGCACCCTTCTGACTTGCTAATCAGATATTATCCCCGCCTGACCTTCCATCTTAAGAGTTTGAAGCTACTTTTATTACTTAAAGGAAGTGAGCATTATCTGTAAAAAGCAGATGTTCAAGCAGGTGCTTTCAACCTGTGATTATTGCTCATTCGCTTGAAGAGATTTCATTTTCATCAGATGATTATTTAAATTATTCCAAATCCTTCTAAGGCCCTCCACTAGCTTTCGCCTTTCCCAGCCCGGACCCACATTTCTGCTCCTCCAAATACTTATCTTTTACCGACACTAGAAGACACTTAATTATCAGGCCAATTTAAGAATACAGCTGAGAAAATGAAGAAGGTGTTCTGTTGATATGAGTCATTCAAAAACAGGTGTCACGACACATCAGAAACGAAACCCGCAAAAATACAGAAAAATCTCATTTCCAGTTGCAAGCTGTGGATTTGCATATCTTCATTGCCATTATACATGGACAACAAAACGGTGTATGCATTCTCCACCACAGCTATATGGTATATAACAAAAACAAAAAAACAAACGTCTATTTTGGATAAACGACACAAAAAATAACACAAAGTAGCTTTATCAGAGCACAAAGCTGCTGTCTAGACACACCACCATCTTATATGTGAAGCTCCATCAAGAGTTCTGCCTCTTGCAGTCAAAGCACAGCTACTCCTGACACCTGGGTGTTTTCCCGGTGATGAGCACTTTATCTCATCGCAGCACCCGCTACCTAAACACCCCTTATCTTTCAGTGGGTCCCTGGGCCTGGAATTCCTGCAGCGACAGTCAGCATCGGGCTCACTCTGCAGGGCCTGTGAACCGCCACACAGCTTTCCGAGATCCTACTCTTCCGCAGTCGTCAATTTAGTGCCCGTCAATACATTCTAGCCGTGAAAACTCTTCACACGTCACCGGGCTCCGGAGATCTGTACCTGCCGCAGCATGCGGAAAGGCGTAGATTCGGCGCTGCGTTCGTCTCTAGTGAAACAGAAGCAGAAGTTGGGCTACGTCACGATCTGCCCCAGCCCAAAGCAGCCAGCAAATTAGATATGTCACAAACGTACACGCGGTGCTGTTGGACTGCACAGGAAGTCCTTCTTCCTGGACCACTGAGGCCAACCAGCCAAAGCAGCATTCCACTGCCCCCAGAGAGGAGAACAGGGCTGGGGAAAAGCCGGGCCTAGAGGGCCAGGCTGGCGCACCTCCGCCTGCCCGGATTGCTGAGCCCTTTTGATCCACCACTCTTGTCATCTTCACAGAGTCCTGCAGACGGACGCTTAAACCTGTGTCCGCCGTCTGCCCCGGCTGCCTTAATTGAAGAGCAGGGGAGGAATGCTGCCTCCCGCCTGCCAGACCAGCCAATTAAGTGTTTTCGGGAATCTCTGGAGGACGGCGTCCTTCAATCTGCTTCCTCGTCATTTTTTTACACATTTCACAAAACAATGCAGGACTAAGCCTCCGACTTCACATCAAGGCCCAACAGTGCTGTAAGTGATCTGTGTCTGTCCCATGCAGGTCTGCAGCAAACATGCATGGGTATGCGTGCAAATGGGTGGCTGTGTGCGCCCCCTGCCATGGACTGTCATCCCAGCTAGAGTGTTCCCCCGGCCGCCTATGACGTCTGGGACCCCTTCCCTGCAACCTTGTAACGAATAAATGGTTGAAAGATGGATGGATGGATCTGTGTGTCAATAGATATATATGGAATGACCAAGTAGTCAGGATGGATACCCTGGAAGATTGTGACCCCCCCCCCACGCCGTGCAGGGCCCAAAGCATCATCTTGTCAGGAGGCCCACAATTTCTAGCTACGCCCCTGGAAATGACACAGCAACATCATGAGAATTACATGGTTCTGAGGCAGTAACTTACCTTGACCCTGCACCAGCGACAGATACACAGTGAGACCAAGAAAGAGGAGAGGGTACCACGTGCTAATCCTGAGTCCCAAAACTCGCATCATTATGGCTGTTCTGCGTGAGCCTGTGAAAAAGATAAAAAAAAACAAAGAGACCACCCCAGAATAAGTATATATTTCATGCTGGTCAGAAGGCAGAGCAGAAGGGTGCTAACAGCCCCAGAACATTTCACTTTGATGGACGAACCATCCATGGCAGATTGTTCCAACCTGCCACCATGATAAATGACAACAGAAGACGACCAAGGCAGCGACTCGGCAGAGTTCGGACCCTCCTTCCCTCAAAATATCTCTGGCAGAATAAATCATGCGGAATGGAAAAATAAAACCTTTATGCCTATACTCGTTTACATTCATTCAGTTATATCTTCATATAATAACTGATACTGATGTATGATTAAATGACAAAAGTGTTCTGTATGAGCAGTGTTCCTCCTTCAATTGTAAGATTTCCTTTAACCGCCTTACTCAATGCGAGGCCTTCATAAACTTTTAGGATATTAAATCTTTTCGTAAATGTAAAAAGCATCCAAACATCTGGGCTCTCACTATACAATTATATCTACTTGGAGATATCTGATAAAGATATACAGAAATAGGTCCTATTTATCATATTTTAAAAAACACATATTTGCATTTTAAATAATAAAACCAGCCCCGTCGTTCATTTAACTGCTTACAGTATAACGGTAAAGTTGATTACGCACAGAAATAAACAGGTGAATTACAGGTCGTATTCGAATGAAAAAATGTCACTTTAGTTTATAAACTTATATCTATGCTCGCTTAGCTAGTTGTGCGGGAGAAAAGTCTTTTTTTGTAAAAATGCACGAAATATAAGGGGGTCGTCAGGGTGGTTATAATTAGCCTAGATGAATTTGTGATCTATTTTCCCCCATGCATAGCACACAATGGAGCATTAACTTAGGGTTGTTCGCTCGGCAGTTTCGTGATTCCGATCACGATGGCTGCCTGTTATATCGGAAGATATTGTGCCACCGGGAAACGCCACACGCTGATACAACACGGACAGCGATCAGGTTTATAGAAAATTGAGGGGCGAACTGCCAGCTGTAATCCAGAACGGGAAAAAAACTGACAAAAAATCACAATAATGATTTAACTTAAATATAAAAGACCAGTATAAACACCGTATACAGTCAAGCATTCATTTCAAGGCGCAACCTGTCTCCGTATAATAACATTGTATTTTGGGTGAAGTTCGAGACACCACCGTAATTTCGGGGTTTATATATAGTTTTGTTTACATGTACGATATTTAGTTTATTTATTTTCTTTTATATGGCCATGTGGTGATTTAACTTTGGACATAAAACGCACGATGGGCGGCATTCATCCAAGATTTGTGGCACATAATTTAAGACGCGGAAGAATAAAACGCTTATAAACCAGGTTTTATTTAAATTTCCTCGAAAACAATGGCAAGGTATTACATCTTGCAGTACATGAAGCCCCTTTCAAAAAGATCCACGAAACATCACCGTGGGAATTTAAAAGCCGCTCACGTAACTTTCCAGATACAGTGGTATATTGACTTCATAATTTATTATACTTTTTTTCTTGCAATCAATTGATCGCAATCAATTGCATCCTCCTAAAAAAAACAAATAAACAAATGCATGGACAAAATTGTATACACAAAAAATATTGTAATATCATACCTGTCAGGTCATGTATTTAAGAAGTTATATCTCCTGTCCCAAGGTCCGAGAGAGCGAGCGCGTCCTTCTCCGCAGCGCTCGGCGACACTGGAGCCGAATGTGGCTGTTCTTGGCGCCGCTAGTCAGCCATCCCTCCGGCTATTCAATCCCTCACCTCCTGTCATCCCAAAGTGGGAGAAAAAAAACTCATGGGCGACCAATTGCAAGAGATGGGACGGGCCAGGCGAGATTAAGGTAAAATTTAAATATCTTCAGGGCACCCATTTTCCACTCGTCTGCCAGAAGAGGTTTCTTCGGCAAGCTGTTGCTTTTATATGGTCATATCATATGCCTTATATTTTTAAATACATATGCTATTTCGTTTCAATTCTCGCAGCGAAATCCGCCGCAGCTCATAGCTTATACCGGGCTGTTAAATTCATCCGCGTTTCAGCGGCAGTTTTAATTTCTGCGGTCTGCTTGTGGTACTCACCTGTTTATTATGATATATAGGCTTAAAGTAATATTGTTGCGCATATAGGCTCGCCCGATGCCCGGATCCATTTGAAATCGCTTGGAATACGAGCTGACGATGTCCATCGCATGCTCTTACAGGTCTACACGGTCCCCTCCAAAGCCCCCTGCCACAGTTTGGCATCTGACTCCAGAAACGCAGCATGCATCCTCCGCCACATTCTCCATCCCCTCTCACCTTCACCTCAATCTGAACCTCATGGGCGATCACCAACTTTTTTTTTAATTCCCCTTAAGAGCTATTAAAAGCGGTTCTGCGGGGTGGGGATTTTATTTTTACTTTCCTTGCCCCATTATGCGTAGTGGAGCGATCAAGGTGCGTTTAATAGATGGCACACGTCGATTCACGGGGGAGGGAGCCCGGGTACCTCTCAGGCACATTCGTCCCGCGGGATTTTGCGAGGTGAAAAACGCATGATGTATTGGCATTTATTAAGATGAGGATGAACGACTGGTCCGCTTGACTTACATTGCAGTGGGAGGGCTGGGCAGCTCTGTGTTGGTTTTAACAATTTCCCTTCTTCTAAATATGACGTTCAAAAGAAGTGTTTGGCAGAATGATTTAAAAATCCTTACATTCGTCATTCAATGCTATATACTGGCATCCAGTCCTGGGTGGATCCCAGCCCTGCCCTATGCTACCTGGGACTGCATGGCTCCCCCTGTGGCCAAGATGATCATAAAATAATATTCAGAAAATGGATGGATGGGTTTTTCGTGATTTTTTTTCAGTTGCATGATTTCTTTGGGATTTGGCCAGCCATCAGAATGCGGCATGTATGCTGCTTTTTAAATTAAGCATCAGCTGTTTCCATACAGCTACTAACATGAGCGGCTCTACCTGAAAGGAAAACGATGACAAAACAGTCATTTGCTGCGGAGAGCAGGGACATATTCAGCAAAGATTTCCCACAGGTTTGTCTTGGACCACAACAAAACAAGATGCCATCTCTTACAAGCTTTGATGTTGTCTCCACAAAGAGTGGGTCTATAATACGGGTCTGGGCCAGAACAGAACATTAGTTCTTCGCTCCGTGTGCATTGGCGGCGTACAAACAGGCACCGTTATTATGTTCAAATTTAGCAAATTATCACAGCGACTTGGCATTCTGGTTTATTTCCCTGCTAGATCGGTACAGGGTTTGCTGAATTCGAGCCACTAAATAAATAGTTTTTTTCTGTGGTTTAAAAGTTTACCACAGCACGGATTAAATAGCCCAGGCGCTTGAAAGGCACCCAAGAGTAAAATTACAGACATTTGGGGGAAAAAATCACTGTTCTTTAGCTATTCGATGCTAAGGCAACACTACTGGACGTTCATTTTTCATGACTCATGACATAGTCACCTAATCTGATCTAATTTATCCCGCCACGTGTTGACTAAAAAAAAGATGACCCGCGTCTGAGAAAATAATAAATACGCAGCCTGAGGCCGGACTGCGCTTCAGGGTTTTATGGGCAATGCACAGAATTCCCCAGGAATATGCTACTAGACGTTGATATTCTGCGGCATTCACTTAGGTAAACAACAGCAGTCAGTCATGTAGAAATAAGTAATGAAAAAGACCATAAAATTGTTATTAGTTATATTTAATTTCCAGGTTTTTCTCCTTTGTGATTTAAACATTAGAATATTCATTCCCTCATTCATTTCCCCTAGTTAGAATATGATTTAATTCAAATGAAATGGAATAGGTTCCTTGTAGCAGCACAAATAAGAAATGCGATTGGTTGACAGCTCAGGTCGACGACCCCCTGTGCTGCCTGTGGCCTTAAGTCGCCCCATGATACTAGAAGACTTGTCCCCGGCCACCCCAGCATTCCCCTGGCGTCCGATCTGCACTCGGGATGAACCCTTAATAAATACACACAGTAGCCCCTCAGAACTGAGCCCAAGGCTCTTGATCCGAGCCATACGGCGCGTCTGGGGTGTTTGGTGAGCAATTCAGCTCATTCTGAATCAGGCTTCGGTTTGCCAGAAACGTCGGTTTTTAGTTTTGTTTTTCTTTTTTTCCTCGCCGACTTGCATCGTACATTGCTTTCTGTTTGTGCTCCCTACAGTATTTCTACAGCTTCACAACAGAGCCTTCAACACTTCCTACTGAGACTCCAAACCATCCCCACGATGCTCTCGCATGGTGGCGCCAGCCGGTAAAACCAAACTGTAAGATCTTCCTAAAAATAACATGGACATGCAGTGCTGCTATAAGGTGAGGGAAACAGGACGATACCAAGGACCCCAGAGTGACAGGGGCCTTAAAAAATTTGGAACATAATTGGATTGGTCTGGGGGCCCAATTTCACATATTTTCATGTTTCAAAATCTCTAGCTGCACCCTTTGTGGTGTTGAAGGCTTTGATGTTGTCAGTGAAACACTGCCATTTTTTTCCATGAGAAAACTATTGAATAACTTTGCCAGTTTGCATGTATTATACAAGGGCCTTTCTTTACAGT
>JAODKN010000134.1:7467561-7479778 GCA_026774425.1 Petrocephalus zakoni
GAGGTCACATTTGCACATTTTTAAAGGTAAAGCGAGAGGTCACATTTGCACATTTTTAAAGGTAAAGCGGGAGGTCACATTTGCAAATTTTTAAAGGTAAAGCGGGAGGTCACATTTGCACATTTTTAAAGGTAAAGCGGGAGGTCACATTTGCACATTTTTAAAGGTAAAGCGGGAGGTCACATTTGCACAGTTTTAAAGGTAAAGCGGGAGGCCGCATTTGCACATTTCTTAGATGTGATGTGTGGCAGAACTGGGAAGCGGAAGGTTTGAAAAGCTGCCTGTCATGCCTGATGTGCACCAGCAGATGGCCATGCTGTACAGGAGGTTTCCTCTAGCGCTTGGTTAAATATGGCTGCAAGAGCAACAACTTTGTTAGGCAGATGTTTTCCTACATGTTAAAGTGTGTGTCTGCTGGGGGCTGTGGAGGTGGTTACTGTATCACAATAGCAGGTGGCATGTTGGTTAAGTACTTAAAATCTACTGAGGAACTGTTACATTACGAGTTCTAGTTGTACTTCTCAGACCCTCAAACGTGTCAGTAAAATAGCTAGTTGTATAAGACAGTAAATTTCTAAGTTACTAAGTAAGCACTAATAATAATGACAGCAGTGTTACCATAAAAGTTTGCTTTTTCCCCCATCTCTAAAATCAGGTTCAATGGCTTTGGCATATTTAGAATAAACATGCAAAGACTCCTGCTAACATCCACGCCCTGAATTCGGGCCCTTAATGGCTTCCTGCGCTGGATCCTGTTGCAGGCCATGTCACAATCAGGCAGACTGTTTCACTGCCTTACATTGCCCTCCAGGGAGGGTGCTACAGCCAACACATGGATGTGGTTTGCTGGTAAGTAAACACGTGCATCGAAATCTTTCCGGCTCCACATCCAAATTAGAGGCTTTTGCTGATGATAATGATGATGCGTTTGAGACGTGCTGGACTGAACTCAGGTGTGTGTGGGGGGTGTCCTGGTGTAAAAATGGCGTAAAGCTACGGTGGGACGGATCCATCTCTCCCAAACTGGCCCAATTCGGCTTCATAGATGTTAGGGAATGTACCTCTTTCGCCAACTGGGCCGGTCTTCCCGACTGGCCCAAGTTCTCCCTGGATTCCCAGTTCACCCCTCAATCCTGCAAGGAGATGGAGAAAGAGGAAATGGTGTCAGCGGGGAAGAAGCCTCCAACATAAATGACGGACGCGTTCGGAAACCCTTGTAAATTCTTGGAACAGACTTATGCATTTCATTGGAACCACGTTGTCCCGCTGGAATTGTCTTAACTTGTCTACCCGGATCAAAATTAGGGTTTCGCCAAAAATATGGATTTTCATATAAAATTAAAGTCCATCTGCCTGACTGTCTCAGGGCTGAGATGCTGGAAGATGTCTTCCCAGATGACCCCTTTCTGTGAACTGGACCACAGTCAGGCACATTTCACTTGCCTGTCTTCATATTTCTCATCTGATGCAGTTTTAGAGCAATTTATTGAAGGGAAAGGCATGACAATTTGCCTGGAATGGCTTTGGTATTGTTTATTTTAATATTCTTCGGTATCTGCTTACATTTTATGGGTGTAATATTCATGTCTTAGAATTAAAGGGATTTTCCACAAAAAATATTGGAATAATTTCATTACTGGTAGTAAATCTGAATCAGAGTGCGGTTAGCTTAAGTCAGGGGTGGGCAATCTTATCCGCAAAGGGCCGGTGTGTATGCAGGCTTTTGGGATGACCCTAAGGTCAGCTGTTCAAACCCAGGTGTGAGGACTCTTCAGCCAATCCGTCCTCTAATCAGTAACCTAATTAGGGAGTTGCAGCAAAAACCCACTCACACACCGGCCCTTTCTGGATGAGACTGCCCACCCCTGCCTTAAGTCATCTTTAGCTACAGCACCTTCACATGTGAAGTGCAGTAACGTTACCTACATGCGTAGTATGCTTTCATTGAGTAGGGAAGTCCTGAAGGAAATAGAGTTGCATAGTCAACAAAGACCGTGATTCTTGACTCTTGAATGATTTTGGGATGGCGTTCGTGACTTGGGTATGATAGTCTGGGACTAGAATGGGACAGTTCACAGGGACACATGGGAGAGGGGTTTAACAAAAAAACTGTGGTAAAGAATAACAACAGGAGACAGCTGTTTCAGGGTCAGCACAAGGGGAAGCAAAACAAACAAAATTTGTGTCGGACTACAGCGGGGAGCAGTATTGGACCTTGGGATCTGAGTGAGTTTCCAGGAGTTAAGAGATAAACAGACCTCAGGCGTAATCAGATGAATAAAGTAAGGCCATTTTTAAAGTACGGAGTCCCCCTACTTAATAAGTAATGAGCGGTGATTTGCATTTGGTTCGTGCCACTTGCATGCAAAGCAGCTTTCGGCATATAGATATAAACTTGCTTACATAAAGGGCACCTCTGGTAAATGAGTGACTGTGTACGTCAATGGCATCGCATAACAGAGGTTTTGTTTTTGACTGGCGTCTCAGACTATGTGACAGGTGTCTCAACAGAGACAGACGGATTTGTGAATGAAGCACCTTTCTGTCGCTACAGCTCCAGCCTTAAAAACGGCACGGGGGGGGTAAATAAACAAACAAAAACAAAGGCCCCGCTTCAGCCCCGACAGGGGACGGCTGAGACGGGAGCCGCAGCTGTAATTAAGGTGTCTGCCTCGCTCGGGAGTAGGCGCTCGGAGTTTCCTGACTCGCGTTTGCGTCACGGGGTGGCCCGCTGGGCTAACATGCTCGCTCCTCACTACTTTCCAGGAGTGGAGACTTTTCGTTTATCCGTCTGCCCAGTTGTCAGCGTAGAGTGCGGCCCACCTTCGGCCTTTCGATCAGAAGGCCTACCTCAGGCTCATCCACATGTAATGTAAATACCATTCTGCCATTTTGCAGTTTTGATTTAAATCCCAGTAAACAAAACGTAAAAAAAAAAACTGTAACCTGGCTGCCCCGGCGGGCCAGCTTTTCCCAGCCTCCCCTGCTCGCCCTCATCGCCTTTGTCACCTGGCTCTCCTGTTGGCCGAGAAAAGACACAGGTTATACCCCAGGGTTACTCAGATGCTTTATCAGAACAAAATTATGATCCGTTTCCTTAAATGTCCCAGTACTGATCAGCAATCTAGCTATCATTGCTGACTAGCGATCTAGCTATCATTAGCAAGAAGCATTAGCATTCAGCACAGCCTCAGTAAATACAGTATACAGACAAAAAGAACAGTGCTAATAGTTATACTCTATGCAGCTAATACTCTTGTACTACACGGCCTTTGGGCGATTAGTCATCATCGCCATTCTGTAACCCTGTACTCCATTGCAAATGCATGGATGGACCGTCGGTCCGTGTTTTCCTGTTGTTCTTGTTCTTAATTATAGAATAATTAATTAACAAATGATGTATTTCCCTAATTGAAGAAGGTGACTTGAGGGTAGCTGGAAAGGCCCTCTGCGGTTGGGAGGCTTTCTGGTCTTCGCTCCCTCCCATGGTTCACATGGAGCCATCTCAGAGAAATAAGCACTTTTATTATGTTGCAGCTGTACAAACAGAGACGGTCGCGCCATCGGACGAGCGGCTGGCTTGTTTTCTTTCAGCAGAGTAGAAGAACTTGCTTTGTCTGATGGTTTTGTTCGTTCCCCCCCCCCCGCCACAGCGTTGGACGTGATGCGTGCTACTATCACTTTTGGCCCTCTGCTCGGCAGCTAACGGGAATCGTTTTTCGGCAGAAACGCTTTGTGGCTAAGTACCATAAACAGCTGGATGGACCGCCATAAGAGGTCACCTGTCACGCTCCTTCACAAAAAACACCCGAACAATGTTATTTTAAAGCGCGGCGTTTGTTTGGCGATAAGGCGGGCGTGTTCGACACAAAGCGAAAGATGTCTGTGCTGAATTATTAAAAAAAGACAAACAAATTCTCTTTCTGTTGTGGCTACAAAACTTTAATACACTTATAAAGGCTGCTGGCCAGTTAACATACCGAACAGTAAAATATATAGTATGTATAATATATATACCTGTTTTTAAACGACAACATGTCTTCATCTTTGCTGTTAGCTTTTTTTTGTTTTTAATACTGTCTATAGTATGCAAGCATGTGACAGTTGCTATAAAAAATAGTCTTACCTTTCAATCCTAGCAGTAGTGCATTTGAACAAACATCTGTGGCACCTGAAAAAACAACAGCTTTGGAAAGTAAGAACAGCACCGCGCACATCCTTGTGCGGCCCAGGTCCCCCATATTGGATCTCAGGCAGAAGGGCTGCTGGTGAAGATGGAGCACCACAAGTTTGTTTACGTCACCTTATCACTTTCCCACAGAGCTCTCAAGTGACATTATCCAGGACACAAGACAGCTTTTTCTGATTGTGCATGTACCACATTACTTTATTGGTTGTTTGGGCCCAGAATGCATTTCAGCAGAGGCCTAGAAATCCGTATTAGTTGAGTTGCCTGTCTCTTTGAGCAGGAGGCATTATTTATCTGTTTGGTGTTTTTATGGTCTTTCAACATAAAAAGATAAGGGTAGCAGACTTTGCTTGCATTTCAGGAAGGGCTGTTTCTGTTAATATTTTGGTTAAGGTCTTTAATCCTGATCACTCTAAGTGAAATTACTGTTTATTAGGCGGTTATTGGTGATTGTGTTATTGTTGTCATTGCTAAGTTATATGGTTACAAGAGTGAAACTTTGACTCATTTACTCAGCTGGATATTTTTAGTAAAGAACAGCAGTGCTTTGCGCAAAGATACAACAGCAGGGACTTGGTTGTACGTCCAGTTCCAACAACCCCTAGCCTACCCCGGAGAGCCAGATGCTACCGGTCAGCGCTTTTGGAATGATGTTTGGGCATGATGACTTAGCTGGGAAGACTGCTGCAAATCCACAATGGCCCTTAAGAGATGTTCATAAAATCTTGCCTCTTCTGTCGAAGGAAACTCACTGTGGTGTTCTGGTTATTTTTAATAGGGCTTATCAGCCATCAATTTTTCTGGACAGCATTTGTCCTGTCCAAGTAATTATTATAGGGTGGTTTTGTGTGCATTACTAAATACTACCAAAAAATAACTCCTAGATGTGACTCATATGGAAGGAGAGATTCCTCATTCTATTTCCTTTCCACAGCAGGAAGGCAGGAAGTCACCCAGTCTACAATTCTTTCAATGGGCTAATTTGGACATAGAGGTGGGTTCACAGCTAGCAATTATTACGAAGGCTAATTGTAGACATGTGGGGTAATACCAAGCCTTTTATGTAACCAGCGAGAAGGAGGGTGATTCAAACTTTTATACTTAAGTTAAGAGGGTGGTAAACCATTATGTTATGCCACAAACCATTCACAACATGTACGACATTATTATTTTACTAATGTGGGTGAAATAAATTGTGAGAGGTCTAAGAGTTACAAAATGGGATAAAAATCTTTCAGAAATTCTTTTATGCTACTTTCTTGAATAACTACTGATAATCTGTTACACTGATTAACAAAGGGATGAAAGTCAGCTGGTTCTGGTGTGACTACCATGTCATGGATAGGTAAGGTCAGCTGGGCAGGTGCTGGAGGGCTTGATTAGTCTGTGCATCTTGCTATCTGGCCAGCTGGCTGCTATGAATTTGTACGATGTGGGTGTCTGGCTTATTCTGTTTCATGGTCAGTCTTTTTCTCTGGTTAAAAATGGCCCAAGTTTGGCATCCCCACTGTCGTACACCTCGACACCTCCCCGTGTCCCTGATGTGCTGGCACACCTTGTAAACAAATTAGAACTAGCTCATTTGCTTATGTTTCCGTAAACTCGGTCACCGCAGGCTTTATGCTCATCGTAAAAATGTAACTAGGAATTCAAATGAGCACCTGAATAAAATGCGATAGCGTGGCACCGTGGAAGTGAGGACGTGCTGCCTGTTATCTCTTAACAACGTTTTGGTACAAACAGGCTGTTTCCGTCTTCTATAGATTAAAACGCTTCTTTTTTTGTAAAGCAGATCTTGCATAATCGTGTGTGTGTCTGTTTTTATCCATCTTTAGTCAAAGGTTCTGTTTCTCTACTCATAAAGACAGGCTGGTATATAAATATACATACGTTATGCAATTTGGTCGCAAAGTAAATATTTTTTGCATGCTAAAATAGGCTACACTTGATTCATAATGAAGTCACCGTCCGACTTGTCATAAACGAGAAGTGATGGTAACCGCTAGCATTTCAGTCACTGAAGGGCAATTAGCTGCATCTAAATTTGCCCCGCTGGACACAGGATGGCCAGTGTGCCCCACCTCCTTTCTCTGGCAGCCTTTCGCGTGGTAGCATCTGGAGAAAGCCGCCTGCTTTGTTTTCTTTGTGTGACCTTGTGCTCTGTGCTCTGGCTGACTTGGCCAGATGGCAGGAGGACCTGTGTGCGTCTGACACGCGTCAGGATTTGGAAGGCTACCGCGTTGTGCGTCCCTGCCTACCACGGATCACCCTGTTCTATGAACTTCCTGCCCGCTTCTAAAGTGGAACTGAATAAATTCGGCATCTGCAGACTCGCTAGCCGCGTATCGAAAATATACAGAAGAGAAGTTCCAAAAAGCAAAACTTGAATTTGCCTGACACTGAGCAGTATGCTGAATCCGCAGCAATGATGTGGTATATAGGTATATCATGCTGCAGGCTGCACGATCTGTAATTGCAGAAAGAAAGAGAATGCTATGTTGTTGCTGACGTACACTGTGTAGTTAGGCCTGCGATGGTTGTATTTATACTGAACATGTACAGGGTTTTCATTCTTGTTATTATTCCCTAAACAGCACATCATCACAACTATCTACGCATCATTTACATTGTAAGTCATCTAGATGATTTAAAGTATCGGGGAGTATGTGCGTAGCTTATATGCAAACACTGCCACATTTTATATATATAAGCAGCCATGGATTCTGCCATTTTTGGCATATATGAGAAAATTGGAAGGAAATGTCAAATTCAGTTGGAAAATACTCTGTTTGTTTTTATATTTATTTAATGGATATTTATTACATTTATTTATTCCATGTTTATTTAGTGGGTCAGCCACTTTCCGATATCCATATTGGAAACCCTGTTGTGCCAATGATGCTTTTGGGAATTGTAGCAATTAGGCAAATGCATCCATGGAATCCAGGGGGGTGTTCCGCAAAGCAGGATTTCTTCAACAGCCAGATAACTTCAGCCAAATGTGAGGATTGTCCAATAGGAAGGTCACTTACCTCTATTTTCATCCTAGGCTGAAATGATCCAGCTAACTGGGAAATCCTGCTTTGTGGATCACCCCCCAGATCACAGCTGGAGCGCGCTTCGACAGAACTGCATCCTGGGCCATTCACAGCAGTGTGCTGCTGGGATGGATGGCATGCTACATGTTTGCTGGAAGAGAGAAACCAAGAAACAAATGACTCCTTTGTCATTGAATCAGTATATTGGCACAAATTTGGTTTTGGTATTGCAGTATAGACATTACAACAGGAAAGCAACAGAGTAATTATTCCCTGAACACAGAAAGTTTATGAGTAATGCTCCTGGAATGTGTCTGTAAATGTCTGTAAACGAGTGCATTCTGAGGATGGTCTCTGATGTTGCTGGGGGGTATTGTTTAAAAGAGCTTAAGTGTACCATCTCAGTGTCCTGTCTAAAATTCCGCCTTTATGGATAATGCAGAGGTGGAAATTTCTGCAGCAATTTAATTCCGTCGCTCCACATTGCATAAATAGGTGCCATGCTCCGCCCCTGCTGATGCGCCATTGGCTGGCCGGTCCGGGTTGCATAGTGCTGACAAGCTTAGCAGGCAGAGGTGTCACATAGCAGGCCGAGGTGTCAAAAACAAGCTAAGTGACACCTCTCTCTTATTAGCTTCTTCTCGTTTCTGTGTTTTCTACACTGCTGAGTATTTTGCTGGTGTTTGCATTGTGATGTGAGTTGTTCTAATGCCTTACTAATCAACATTCACTTCTAACCAGGGGTCATCATCATCATGATAATTACAGACATTTTGATCAAAATGAAATTTTTATCACGGACATGATTAAAAATGTGGCCTACATAGTTTTCTTCTTTCCTTCTGGTGCCTGCCTCTCACTCAGCCACCATGTCATCTCCCTGGTCTAGCTATTGTTTATACAGGACTGCATACAGTGCTCACAAAAAGTCTTGGAACACTTGTTTAATTCTTAAAATGTTGCAAATTTATTGGCCTTTTAACAAAAGACCACTGACAGGCAATGTTTAACATATCTCCCACACAGACTTTTCTTTTTTTATTGTCATAACTGACTCATTCAGTTCTGTTCTTGCTATTTTGCTATCATTTGCAATTGCACTCCCAAAAGGGATACTACACACACATTTGGTGTTTATTTATGTAATTTTATGTATGTTTTTGCAAAGGTGTTACTAATTAAATAGCACCAAATGAGACTGCTTATCAATTAACTTTTTAGAACGGCTCTTTTAAAACTATAACTTGGGTTTCAATATATTACAATATATATATACACATTCTATATATATATATATATACAATAAACTAATAAAGTAATGATTTCTGTTATAAAACCAATAAATATGTCATATTTTTACTGAATTAAGCAAGCTTCCCATGACTTTCTGTGAGCACTGTACTGTATATGTTTAATTGTATGCAGGGGATAATGCAGTGATTGCAGTTTTTTGCTAAAAACGGGCCCACCAATAGATTGAAATATAAAGTTCACTGCCTTTGACTACTTTGACTACTGACTACTGCATTCTATGAATGTTTTATTTTTACAGTATCATAAACACTTCCTAATAAGCAGTCATTTTAAGAAGACATTCTAAAATGTCAAGATATTATCGGCCAAACGAAACCCTGCCATCACTAAGGGCCTCAGCTAGGCCACTTCAGAAGAGCCATGTATGTATATTGCATTTAGAATAATATTTTCATACCACTTTGATGACAAAGTTATTGCTTACTCCTCGTCTCTCAATAACAGCCAATTAAGCGGTAAGTGTTTTTGGACATCTAGTCTTTCTAGACTTCAGCTGGAATTTCCTATTACTTATGGCCAAACTACAGCCTTGGACTGAGAATGACACTGTTTTCTTGATTTGTATTACAGTTTTCACAAATTCTGAAAATCAACCAGTCAGTGGTAAAAGAGATACATTTCTATGGTAAAAATACTGCAGAAAGAATCTTTTAAATTTTTAAAATATTCGTGCCTCTGGGAAAACAACATCCTTTTCATTACATTTTTAAAATAATTACGTCAGTGTCTTGTACAGAAATCGGTCTAGCAGGTTATTATAAATGTTTTTCCGTTCACGGTTTTTGGTGCGTCAACTATGGCACCTAAATGAAAGCATCTGTGTTTCTGAAGGGCAAGTGACAGAAAACAGGGGCAATGTCAAAATTTTATGTCTGTCGTGGTCCGTCACCGGGATTCAAATTAACGTGCAAAAATTCCCCACCTACCCCGGGACATTGTGAAATCCTAGTTCCTACTCAGCCATGTCTTGGATCTATTTGTTGAATCTCATGCCCGTGGAGAATAAGTGCAACATTCCACTGGAAAGGGCCGCCTGCCTTCTGTATCCAGAAGTTTCTGTACTGGAGTTGTCTGGTTCAAAAGCTGTGACATTTGGAGCACCGGTCCAAAAAAAACGTCCCCTAATTCATCGAACAAAAACAAAGAATAGATACAAACAAAATTTTCTGCCAAAGAGATGAGTACAATATGAGGGAAATAGTTGGTGTTGCTAGATTGTTCTATTAAAAGTAGTGGTTTAAAGCTTTGTTCCCATGACCTTTCGTGTGCTTAGTGGCAATTTACACTATATTCTTGAACTCTTAAAAAACATGTTGAAGAGAATTAGCGGTATGATGCAGTTTTTACAACTTGGCTACTGTGTATGTGGCATGTGTGTGTGTCCATTTAAGCGTGTGTAATTTTTATTACACTAGTTATAGTCTGTCTATTGAATTGATTCAAGCTGCATGATACAAAGACTTCCCATAATAGTTCCTACAGGTCCCCAGACAAATAAATATGAAACCAGCACAACAATTGATGTGCAAGTGCGTAATGCAGCACTGACACAGACATTTTCCTGCGGAAGCAAATGACTTATGAGATTTTAGCTGCGGTATTCGGTTTATGAAACATCTCCATTAAGTGGGAGTGAGGGTGGGTTTTTACAAGGGTCCTCTTTGCCTTGTAGGTGCAGATCTTGGCCTGGACACAGCCTGATGTTGGCCCCCTTGTCTTGGGGGTGGGTTGGAGCTCAGTGGGTCAGGAAGCTGTGCCCATGTATAGAAGTTCTGTGGTTTGAATCCCATGACTGGCGGAATAATCATACCATGACAAGAAAAAGTGTGTGATCCCTCGGAATTACCCACTTTTTTGCAATAATTTGTAATAAATTGTGATCTGTTGTTTATCTAAAGTATAGATATTCTTTGGATATCTGGTGTGAACAGCTCTCCTGACATCGCTCCACAGCATTACGGTCTGGGCTCTGACTGGATTTCTCCAGAAGGTGGATTTTTTAAAATCCATTCTATAGCAGATTTACTTCCTTGTTTGGGGTCACTGATGGGCAGCCTCAATGGCATTATCCTGAAGGATACCTTGATAATCCACACAAAGCTGTCCAGGATGCCCAGGCCCCGAGCAGCAATGTAACCCCAAATCACGGTGTCCTCTCCACCGTGCTTCACCATTGGGTTAATGTTTTCATACTGATATGAAGTGAACTTTCTTCCACCATACTTTTTGCTTTGTGATCTTCCCAAATAAGCCAACCTTAGTTTCATCAGTAGTGTTGAGGATCATGAAGATGGCCTTTTTCTTTGGCGAGCAGTGGCTTCCTCTGTGGTGTCCTGCCATAGACATCATGCCCATTAAATGTTCTGCATATGGTAGACTCATGAACAGACATTTCAACTAGTTCCAAGGAGACCTTCAAGCTATTAGCGGTTATGTTTTTTTTTTTTACCTCACTTAGCATTCTGTGTTGTGTCTTTGGAGACATCTTGGCTGGGTGCCTACTTTTTGGGAGAGCTCCCACAGTAAATTGTCTCCATTTAAAGACAGTTTGTCTAACTGTACACTGAGATTGCTTTATGACCCTTTCCAGGTTTATACTAATCAAGAATTTTGCAATCAGCTCCAATCAGATTTCATTGATTGGATTCCAGGTTTGCTAACTCCTGACTCTGGTTAGCTTTTGTAAAAGTCATTAACCTGGGGACTCATACTTTGATGATCAGTTGAATGATGCATTAAGTACATACAAAAACAATTTAAAAATGTGCATGCTTTTATTTGTTGCTAAATTGTTTGTGTTTTTTCATTATTGTAACTTCCCTGTTGAAAAAGAAACTGCTAAAAACCAGCTTATGTCGGTAGCTGGTTTTAGCTGGTCTAAGATGGGCTTTGATGGTCATGTGCCGGTTCTTGCTGCATTTTGATGGTTTAGCTGGGTGAGTCACCAGTTGGTCATGCTGGTGTGGCCAGTCTATCAAGCTGGACATGCTGGTATGACAGGCTAAACGAGCTAGGATGACCATCATAAGCTGGTATGACCAGCTAAACCATCAAGCCATCATGTGAAAACATACCTGGCCAACTAACATAAATTGGTCAAGCTAGTCTGGCTGGTTTTTTCAGCAGGGTTAGATGACGATCAGAACATAAATACAGGTAATTCAAAAGGGTTCATATACATTTTCCTGCCACTCTACCTGAATTCATACTTAAACATATAATTCATTCTACAAATCATCAGATATAAAAAGTATCTTACTCCCTGGCATGTGGCAAGGAGGTGCTGGTTGGCAGATTCTAGGTATGTGTTCTTTTAGGGTCTGATCCAGCCCCATGTGGGCCATGACTAGATCAATCTATCTTCTAAGGTACTGGACGGTTGCACCCTCAGGTTTATCATGATACATGCTTGTTCCTGGGTGACATAGTGCCTGGATCTGTGGATTAACCAGGCAGTGGAGGCCGGAAAGCCATAACAGTTAATTTACTGCTTAAAACTTCTTATGTGCAATGCAAGCCAGCACATAAGATAACACTATAATCAGTGCTTTGGATTTATGTAAACAGTACATCATTCCTGCATTGAAATTCACACACATAGATGATTACCATGTTCAGTGCTGGATCCCTCTGCTACCTCTCAGCACAAGCTCTTTTTAATTCAAACTTGCTTTAC
>JAODKN010000134.1:7588442-7602443 GCA_026774425.1 Petrocephalus zakoni
AAAATGCAACCCTCTATTTCATTTTCTCTATATATTTCCTATAACTGGTGATGCACCTGCCTGTTTATTGAGGTGTTTGATCTTAAAAAAGCATTTCTAAGTACTTTCTTTATAGCTGTGGTTTTGATGTCTTTTTTCCCAAGGTCTGGACTCTGACCTCACGACCTTGCTGGTATGGTTGTCCAAAAATCGATCCATCCGACATCTTTCGCTGGGCAAGAACTTCAACAACATTAAGTCAAAGTAAGGAGCTCAGCAGGGGGCACTCTCTGTCAGACCAGCCCCCCTGGAGGAAGGACAGTGCTGTCTGCCTCGTCAGGCATGAAAGTGGACGGCCGTGTCTTGTCCGCTGTCGATTCAGTGTCGCCCTTGTTTGCTTTTGCACAGAAATCTGGCTCCAATCCTGGACACCCTTGTGCACATGATACAGGACGAGGAGTCGGTGAGTTTCTTACCGGAAGCTGTCACTTGGCATCCCATCAGATTGGCTCTGATCGGAGCTGTAGGCTGACTCAGCCTGCGTCTGTGTGAGAGGCAGCCTGGATGACTTTCTCACTTTAGTATCTCAGTCATGTTTGTGTGGAATGTGGAGTACTCCATCCATCTTCCATTCATCTGGTTTCCCAAAACGCTGATTCCGAGTTCCAGGAATCAATGGGATTAGAGAGACTTAGAGTCTGCTTATGGAATTCCTTTGTGACGTTAGAATTATTGTGAAATGCAGAATTCAGGGTCTTGACATTTACCAAATGCCTGTCTAATGAGATGAATAATACATATTACTTAAGGTTCAGTGGGTCATTGTGGCCAACAGCCTAGTGACGGCTCATTCGTGTTTTATTATAGTCATAACAAAGAGATGTGTATTGAAGATTTCCAAATTAGCATTGACATCATTAATTTTTCTCAGGGAACCTTCTGATTTCCATATATGAGATGCGAATGTGACTGTGTCTCATGACGGTAACATAAGACGACAGAAATCCCAGCGTAACTGCAGCGATGGGCAGGACATGTGCTAGTTTCTCTTCTGCCGGTTTCTGTATGGGCTGGATGAAAATGAAAAATAATTAAGAAGTGATTTATTTATAAAGTAAACCCCAATTGAATGCTGATGTTTGTAAATCCTGCACCCGCTTCCGGCAGGATAGCAGCCTCTGTGTTACCACAGCTTCTTTGGGCAGTGGCAATGGATTTTTTTCTTTCTATCCGATTGACTCTTTAGATCAGGGGTGTCAAACTCCAGTCCTGGGGGGCCGGAGCCCTGCACATTTTTGGGATTACCCTCATTTAACTCACCTGATTCAACTCCTACCAGCTCCTTCTGCTAATTACCACACAGCTCTCCAGCTCAAACATTTGTGGTGGAACAGGGAAAGAACTAAACTACACAGGGCACCGGCCCTCCAGGACTGGAGTTTGACGCCTGTGCTTTAGATCTTTCCTTGGCCTGCCTAAGAAATCTAAGGGGAATAGATCTGAACTTATTTATTTTTAACTCGAAACCCTGGAGAACAGAAGCTCAACTTAACTCAAGTCTTTCAGCCACATCAACACTGGTTGTTCATGGGAGGGCCTGGGCAAACTGAGCAGGAACTTTGGGGTCTCCGTGCATCACCCCTGCCAAAGCGGGCCTGTGGGGGGCAGTATGGAGCAGATGGAGCACGCTCAGTATGCAGAGGCCGCTTTCATTTTGCCAGGTCTCTCTCTCGGTACATCACATTCTGGTAACCTGTTCTTTCAGAACAAAACGTACATCGAAGTCATGAGCATCACCAATACCACCACAAAGGAACCGTGGACTGGGTTTAGACTGGTTTATACTGCTTTATTCTTGAAAAGCTGTCATTGTATAAAATGGCTCCAATTCCTGAAAAGGGGGGGGGTGAATGGATTGGTGACAGTAGATTTTTCTGACAACAAATGATGCTTTTGAATAGATATATATCCGGCACCTATGAAAAATACTGCTTAATAGAAAATTAAATCTAGCCAATAAACTGAGCAGGCTTGCGTGGAAGTGGTTCAACACAAATCCATTGTTTGCATCAAGGTGTCGCCATAGCCGCCTCAAAGTGAACCCTAGTGTCAATCAGGACCCCCTCTAAAGAAGCCCTCCATTCTCTTCATTAGTCACATGGTAAAACCGTAGCCTATGGCTGATGTGTTTCTGACCGCAGAGGCTATTCAGGTGCTCAGAAACTCATCAGAGTGCCCAGTGTGTCTGCATTTTTAATCAAAATAGACCCATGCTGCTTGTTCTTAATCGCTGTTTGCTAATTAAAAGAGGTATTATGTTGATTTGATGTTACGTTATTAGGCCTCTGAGTCCCATTGTGCGCTGTTCTTAGGATAAAGCGTGTGGAACGTGTGAAATGGGTTTAATTGTCAGTCGAAGGCCTTCCTTTTTGCTGTAGATTAAAAATCTGCCCCGTCACTTGGTTAGGAGCCAGAGGGGAGCACCTGCCATCTTTTGTATTGCGTTGTATCCCTCCAGTTGGTATTTGAGGACAATGCGTGACCCGTGGTCATCGCCCATGCTCACCTGCTGGTGGATACCGTGGTCACCTGCTGCTGTGGAGATGCGTGAAGGTCAGCAGGTGTTTTGGAGAAGCCAGAGAGCAGGAGCCACAGGGGCTAAAGTCAGGGGCTGGATTGCATATCTTCCACATTGCAGATTGCCCTGCCTGCATAGTGCAAGGTGCCGGGGTGGGGGGGGGTGGTGCCCTTTGAACTCTTCGAATTTAGGTAATCTCAGACCTCACCCCAATCCAGCCGAAATCAATGGTATATGTTCATGGACTGCTGCACCAAATCATGACATTATTAATCTCTCAATCTCCATCCAAATACTTAATATTTTTGAATCATATAGAATCCTTCTTGTGCCAATCTTGTCATACTAGGGAACCTTTTTATTTAAATGTTTCTCAAAGAGGCTGAAAATCATTTAATTCTAGCGTTTATCCAATACAGATGAAATGTGGTTTGGGAGGGATGTGAATCATACAGGATGAAGTTCACGTGAAGAATGTTGAGTATGCAGCTGGGCTGCTTGAGCTGTGAATTCTGGGCCCAGATGGAAACACGTCACAGGACACTGGTGTAGAATAAATATGAACGCTTTAGCTGAAAATGACAGCTTTTATCGGACCCGTTTGCATCCCCTGCGGCGCCTTGATCCCCGCATCCCCATTGAAAACCTGCCCTTAATAAATAAAAAAGTTGGGCTGCATGATATCGAAAAAATGTCAAGAATTTCAATGAGATTTTTATGCAGTAAATGTTGCAATATTTAAAAAGCAAAAATTTACCAAAAATAAATTATAGCCAAGAATTTCTTTATATCTACCAATCGAGTCCGTCAATAAAATTTTTGGTGTCCACGCCAAAAAATGTCCAGAGAGAATGAAGGTCTGAAAAAACCTGATTTCAATCCTGCTGACTATCGCGGTCCTCATCGGATGACAATTGCATAACATGCGATGTCCATATGAATATTGCACATCTCCCTGCCATAATAATTGCTCGTGTAGAATAAGCTGGACAGGCTGGACTGAACCATTTCCCCTTCGATCCCCCCGTCCAGCCGCTGACGTCCCTGTCACTGGCCGACTCGAAGCTGAAGGGCGACCTGAGCATCGTGCTGAACGCGCTGGGCAGCAACACCTCCCTCACCAAGGTGGACATCAGCGGCAACGCCATGGGCGACATGGGCGCCAAGATGCTGGCCAAAGCGCTTCAGATCAACAGCAAGCTGCGGTGAGCTGCTTTGCCATTACCTGATGAGGGGGCAGATCAGGGCTGGCTATGCAAAACTGGGGCAGTGTGTGGCCTCAGCGGGTTAGGGCGCTGGTCCTGTGGTCAGAAGGTCGCCGGTTTGAATCCCAGGGTCAGCAGAATAACCTCAGTGGTGAGCTCTTAACCCCCAGCTGCTCCTGGAGCTGACTGGCCCTGCTTTCTCTGTTCTGTATCGTTTTGGATAAAAGCATCTGTTAAGTAAATAATGAATGGCATCCGGCCTCCCGATTCGCTCTTGTGTCCTTCTGCCTTTGGCTTGTCTTTATAAGGGACCTTAAGGGGACCTGTCTCATCTTTCTCCGCAGAACGGTCATCTGGGACAAAAACAATGTGAGTCCCCAGGGACTCCAGGATGTAGCAGCTGCTCTGGAGAAGTGAGTATCACGCACTCTGCGTCCGCCGTGTGGGTGTACATGTGTGTTCATCTGTGCGGCTGTGTGTGTGTGTGTGTGTGTGTATGCGTGGTGATGTGACTTGATATATTTGGGGACAGATGGCCCCCTTCTTTGGCTGGTGCGAGGGCTCAGGGCTCAGAGCATCCTGTCAGCAGTTCTATCCCCAGTGAACTGTGTGTTAGGAGTCTGTTCAAATATTCACCGACTCCCCCAGGGTACCTTTTGTTACCCATCATGCACCGGGGGTCTAATGAGTTCTCAGAGGCATGAGATGAAGCTAGAGAGGGCTGGGGGTGGTGGAGGAGGGGGGTTTGGTTTTTGTACTTGGAGAGGAGCACAGAGCCAGACGAGCACTGCCGTAAGGCCCCCAGACACCAAGGTGCCGTGGGCGGAGCCAAGAAGAGGAGGCTGAGGCTCTGCTGTTGTTTTTAAATTTTCGGCTCCTCTGGCTTTGTTTGCTCTCCTTTCGTACCCCAGCACTTGCCATTCCTGGCTGCAGGGTGAGAGAGCAGGCAGGCGTTTCTGTGGTGCCGACACACTCTGCTAAAGCCCCCCAGAGATTGTCTGTCATCAAGTGACACTTCTGTGGCGGTTGCTGATTGGCAGCTGGGTGCCATGGTGACGGGGAGGGCCGGGAAAGAGGGTGATCTGGCAAGTTTGAGCATCTGCCAAGAGCCCACCTCCGCTTTTTGGGAGGACACCCAGCCCTCGCTTGGCCAGCGCACCCGTGATACATTTTGCTCCAAGTCTACAGTAGCAGCACATGCTTTTTATATTGCTTTTTTCTGTTAGCCTCATTCCTGATTTTCTATTTGGTATCCAAAATAGGAATCAAACTGAAATGCTCCACCAGTCGGGCAGTATCTTCCTACAAGCTGGGCAGTATCTCCTGCTTGCTGGGCAGTATCTCCTGCTCGCCGGTGCCCTGTAGCTTCAGCACATTTTTAATACATCATAATTCATGCATTTGAGCAGACACATTTAATCTGCAGTTCCTTCATTCCCTGTGCCGCAGAGGTTTGAGTTAGGGACCTATTTCAAAATTGCAACCTTTAGAAATACGAAAAATAGCAAGACTTGCAGTGTCCAAAATTTCCCCAGACTTTCCCCAAAACATCCTTCCCACTGAGCTGTAAATATAACAGCCCTGTCAAGAAACACTTAAATACCACTGCATTAGAGCCTCACAATTTATACATGTACCCTGGATATTTCTTATAGATATTATATGTATGCTTAGAGTAGGTCCATTGTGTTTCCATTTGCTTGGTGATTATTAGGATCGTTGGTGTAGCATCGCATTGGATGATCAGGATCATATAGGATAGCATCTTGGATAGCGTATTGGATGATTGCGTGCCTCTAAATGGAGGGATTCATCCTGTCATCGACAGAAACTTCACCATCCGATT
This sequence comes from Petrocephalus zakoni, assembly GCA_026774425.1. Lineage (NCBI taxonomy): Eukaryota > Metazoa > Chordata > Actinopteri > Osteoglossiformes > Mormyridae > Petrocephalus > Petrocephalus zakoni. The sequence goes on from JAODKN010000134.1 coordinate 7,594,051, forward strand.
CATGCCGATCCCCATCATCGATGCCTCTCAAGCCCTCAAAGCCAGCCCCGAGAAGACCGAGGACGCCCTGCTCAAGGTGAGCCTCTCCCCCCAGGCCCCACCTCTGGCTCCATCACGTGGTTTTTTTATGAGCTATGGCACAACAGCGCCCTCTGGGGGGGGATCTGAACATGGTGTGCCCCTGCTCCATGTCCAGATCGAGAGCTACCTGTTCAGGAACCACAAAACTCGCAAGTACCAGCAGGAACAGGCCTACCGGCTCCAGCAGGGCATCGTCACGACGACCACGCAGCAGGTGAGAATCAGCGGAACCTCATGGTGTGATGCTTACAGATCATGGCGAAATGGCCACAGCCTTTCAAAAAGATTTATAGGGATAGTAAGGGCTTAATTTATTGGGAGTATCTGAAGAGCCGAGCAAATCACCCCAGTGACCATCCCTTGCTTGTTCCCATTTCTCTAAGATGATTGACAGAATCTGTGTGAAGGTCCAGGACCATCTCAACTCGCTGAGGTACACTGAGACAAACTCCATCCTGGAGGACATGAAGATGGCCGAGAACATCATGAAGGACGCCAGGAACTCCAAAACGGTGTGAGAAGCTGCTGGTGTTACTCCATAAATGAGAAGTTATTTGGCTTAATAGAAAGTGACAGCAGGTGGCAGGGTGACTCAGCGGGTGGCGCTGTTGCCTTACACCTGCAGGCCTGGGGGGTTTAAATCCTGCCCCCACTCTGTGTGTGTGCACTTTGGGGAGGGGGAGTGTGGCTCCCCCTGTGCCTGTAATCAGAAGGTGTCTGGTTCAAATCCTGTGGTTGTCAGAGTGATGCCATCATTGGTTAGGGTGACCAGATAATCCATATCAGGGAGGACAGTTTGTTGTTGTACTTTGACTGTTTTGTGTCCTTGATTGAAAGACTCATCCAGCTGTTTCACATTGACATTAGTGACAAATGCATGCCTTTAGGAGACTGACCAATCAACACGCAGCAAAAATGCAGCACTTAAGTGAAATCCAGGTGCTAGTATACAAATCCTGTCTAGCTCAGAGTGTCTGGGATGACATGGATTATCTGGTCACCCTACCCTTGGACCCCTGAGCAAAGCCCTTCACTCCCAGATGCTCCACTGACTACCTGATCTGCTGTCTCAGTACATTGCTTTGGATAAAAGCATCTGCTAATTAAATGTAAATGATTTATCTTCAAGCCCCACACTCCAGTGCACCTCCATTGCTGATGTCCCCCCCCCGTCCTGCTGCAGCTCCTGCCGAACCTGTACCACCTGGGTGCCCCCTCGCGGAGTGAGGTCAGCAGCTCTTCTGCCAGCCCCATCCAGGAGAAGCTGGAGTCCATGGCTGGGGAGATCGCCCAGGTGATGGATGAACAGCTGAAGGTAAGGGCACAAGCGCAATGGCCTCTCAGGACGTGGGTGGGTGGGCTTCACAGGAAATGGTTTACAGCTAATGGGCTGTAAACCAAATCTATGGCAGCTCACAGGTACAAGACCCCAGGCCCAACTGCGACTCCACAATGGCGTTGCATCGAAGTCTGTTGAGTGTGTCTCTACTGTCCATAGTTTATAATTCATCTGATTCCCACACAACAGAGCTGCACACGGATCATTTAACTAGAAGCATATAAACTGATACTGGGTCACGGTGAATGTGCAATATTTACGGCCCTTAATTTCTGTGGGCCGGAGGCCAGTCTTTTTTTCCTTCCCCTTTCAGGCAGTAATTACCTTAAATTACGGTTGTGAAACAGGCTATGTGTTGGAGCTCGGAAGGCAAATGTCTTTGCGGCCCGCTCAGCCTCGATAATTGCAATAAAACCGACAACTGTAAAGAACGTAGGCATAATTGCGGATGTTTTTTTAAATTACGGGTTTTATTTTTTTCCTGGAAATGTTTTACTGGTGATATGCAAGATTTTCTGCGTCGATGTTACCAATATCGAAGTTAAAAATATCAGTTAAAAATATCTCAGTAAAACGATAACAGATGTGTGGCCAACTGTGTTCAGGGCTACTTAGAGAAAAACTGAAAGCAGCTCATTCCAGGAATTGCTGAGCTTCGGACCCCCTGGCACCCCAGTGTACACTGTGCATGCCATGAATTTCTTTGTTAGAAGGTTTCTTTTGTTCGGAAATGTTTTGGTACATATTGATAGCTGATATGGTAAAGCTAATGCTATACTGTACACTGTAAGAAAAGTCCATAAAAATAGGGTTCGATGTACCGTGTTAAGATGGAGGAATTTTCCATATAAATTTTTCACAGGTGTTTTACTCTCTAATTTGAATTTTGCATTGCATTCTGGGAGCGAGTACACCTGCTAAATGTAACCAAAAAAAGTAAAAAAAAACGGATGATGTCCTGGCAGACAATTACCAGTACATTATCCATTATTTTTTACAGTGTAATACAGTAACGCTAATATGGTACTGCTAATATAGTAACACTAATACAGTACTTTTAATACAAGTGAAAGCTACATTGTTAGTGTTAAGCATCTGTTGGAGTGATAAAATATTTATGTATGATCAAATATTTTGTTTCTCTACTGTTTTGCAGCAAAGGCAGGAGAGGCCAGAAGGCTCTGTGAATATTGGTTGACGACTTTGCTCTCTCGCTTCTCTCAGAACCTTCTGGAGTCCATGGTGGGCGCAGCTGAAGGCCTCTGCCCACATGTGCTGAGGAGGCCGGGCCTTCCGCAGGAGCTGATCACGGCCGGCATGGGCAAGGCCGTTGTGCCCCGCAACTTTGTCAGGGACACCCTCCTGGAACAGTCTGGCGTCGACATCATCAATAAGATCAGGTGATGCCGGCTATTTGCATATGATTCTGCAAGGGAATTGAATTATCCCCCTCAATTGCTTTGAAATGATGTGATTTGACTGATTTGATGTTCAAATTGGATCAGATCCTGAACCAAGTTCAAAGCAAGTGGTTGCATCAGCCTCAAGTTCTCTGCGGTATCATGGTAGCCTTACTGAGGAAATTATTGGTTTATCTTCGGAGGGAGTGGTTCTATTGACTTCCTAATTTCACAGCATTATGGGTATTTTGGGTTAAATGGGGTTTTAACGGGGCTGGCTTTTTTTTGCTTGCCATTCCACGCCCTTCCGGTGGACGTTGTGGGGGTTGGGGGGTGGGGTCACAGATCACTTGGGTCCTCTAAACACAATATCAGTGGTTACATTGCCCCCTCCACCTCGCTGGCGTCCCTCCATGTTACCTGTCTTTTGTTTGTGCTCCCAGTGAGGTGAAGCTGGGATTGGCCTCGTTCCTTTCTGACCGGATCGTGGACGAGATCCTGGAGGCCCTCTCCAGGTCACAGCGCACTCTGGTGAGTCTCTGCGGCCCGGGAACAATACGGCCATCCTCCTGCGTGATTCTGTTTTGCTGCTTAATTCTGATTTGCTGCATGATTCTGATTTGTTGCATGGTTCCCCTTCCTTTACAGTGGTTGAATATCAACAAGCATAATTAAATCTCCTCTTTCTTTTAAATGTACCTGGAGTGTCTTGGACTCCAGGATAAACCTTACAGTGATGTTATCCGTGTCTAGCAATGAGCTGGCAGCTTACTGAGGACACTCTTCTTCCCTTCTCCAGGCAGACCACCTGGCCAAGAAGGGTCAGCCCCTGCTGCACCAGGAGTCGCTGGAGATGGATGTCCCAGACGATCGGACCCCCAAAAGGGCCGCCTCGGAGCTCGCCGAAGTGGAGAGACTGGACGACCCGGAAGCTTGCATGGTAACACTAATTCTGTACTGTGCTGATGAACCACCAGCAGCAGCAAGCGTCTAAGAGTTTGTTACACAGCAACACGCCAAGAGGGGGCGACTCGATTCGCCCGGCCAGACAAATTAGGAGGTCAGACAGCTGATTAAGTTCCCAGCTGGGACAGAAGCCTGCCTATTCTCACGGCCCTTAGAGACTGGCATTGAATCGCATTGTGTTCCCAGAGAGTGGAAAACATTCTGAAAGAGAATCAGCTGAGAAATGTAACAGGTTCTGTTTTCCCATTGTAGCCCCTTGAATTTGTTGAGTTATATTGTAAAAAAAAAAATAATGATCATCACGATTGAGAAGTGTTGTGGTAATCACTGTGGAGAGAGAAGCATTGCCTGTGATTTGTGGTGTCAGCAGTTTAGCTGGTATTGTTTACAGCAGGCCTCTCCAAATCCGGGCCAGGAGGGTCAGCTTTCAACACAGTTTGCAGATTTCCCAGCTCAGACACACCTAAGCAAACCTGGCAACTAGATGATTAAAATGTTTTTGAGCAGGAAAATCTGCAAGTTGTGTTGAAAACTGGCCCTCCGGGACCAGAATTCGGGAACTCTGCTTTACATTCTGTGGCCTGTTGCATATTGCTGGCATGGTTTGCTGTTGTCGTTTATTGCTTCGTTTGTTGGGTCCTAGTGCCAGATCAGTGTAATCAGATCATTTTCCCTGTATGTCACTTTAAACGTGGCATATTTGTTAAATCTATAATTTACATACTGTAGATAAGAGTTAAACTAGCTCTCCTAAGTGAAAGCCTTTTTGATCAAGGTTAAGAGAACGAACTGGAGGGAGTTTATTAGACCCTAGACAGGCTTCTCTAACTAAGAACTGAAATCCGTCACTCAGGCTGGGGGGGGCTAACGTGCTAACGTAGCTCTGTGGCTAATACCATGTCATACCAGTTAAGGGCGAATACTGGGAGGTCATTGTGATCCCAAATGCGGGAATCTCATCACATACAAGAGGAAAGGATTCCTGTTATCTGGCTCTCGATCCCATTTCTCTGGTGGCTTTGCGATATTACTTTGTCATACAGCCTTCGGTCTTCTGCCATGAAAAGGTTTGCGGAGTGTTTTTTGGAGCAAATCCTTATTGTCATGTGATTCTCATGATTTTGGATGCCGTTCCAATCTTATGAGCTGGTCTCTTGTTTTTCTCCCATTAACACTGCAATCTGTTGGCTGCTGTATTTCAACACGTGTGTCAGGACAGACTGAGAAGCCAAACTCAAGCAGCACAGATGTAACATCTGTCAGTACTGAGTTCTAACATGAATGGATATCCTAAAGAGTGCCTTTACAAAAGCCTGATCGTCTGAAGGCCTGAGGCAAGTCTTCAGAAATAATTGTTGCCTCTGATAAATGATCATGTAAAACACGGGATAACACTGGTCACATTTTCAGTTCTGTTGGAGTTATTTTTATTTAGTGCCTTTCACAACAGAGTCATCCCAAGGCACTTGACAAGTGGGTGGTAACCCACATTTCCCCACAGAGGAGCCAATTTGGGTCTGTTGGTGTAAAGGGTAATGTCCTCCTAGATCAGCTGTGAGGGTATTACCCCCGAGGGGACCTAGCTGGCACCGTAACAGCTGCGGGTTTGACTTTGCTAACGCTGAAGGCAAGGGTCGACACCACGGCGAATTCAGTTGGGCAGTGCAATTTAATTACAATGCATACGGTGTTTAAAAGGCATAACGTGCATGGTTTTTTATCTCAGTCAAAACATTCTGTCACAGACACAGACAAGTATTGCGAGGGACGCAGTTGTCCATGTATGGGACGGTTGACAATCCCTGGCAGAAAGATCTAGAAGGTGAAGAGATGGAGACTGCAGACTAGCGTTAACGCTTTGAAATTAGCTCGGGGAGGACAAACCACTCTTATTTCCTTATCTTATCTTCCTCTACCTTACTTATAGTATTCCATATGTTTCCATGCCTATACAGAATACTGTATCTCCATATGTACCTGTATGGTAATCATACTGCCCAAACACTATACTGTGCATAAGCAGTGCGTAGACCTTCCTTCAGGAAACCCAGCTGTTCGGCCCGTTTGTCATGTTCCGCTAACAGCACACCCAGCTGAGTAATTAATTACGTAATTAAATACTCATGAAGCGCCTTATTCGCTGAAGTGGCTGTGCAGGAACATGACACCCGGCTTCCGGTGTCTCGCTGCAGGGCTGCTCGTGACCACACGGTGACGCTGCTGTACCCGCGGGGCCTTCTGTCCTTTTTGGTTGTCCTCCGCTTCCTCACGGTGTCCTTTCTCCTCCTTGTTCTCCTCCTTCTGCTCTCTCTCTCTCTCTCTCTCTGTCTATCCTGTCCTTCTCTTTCACCCCTTCGCCCCATGGAGACTCTGTGCTGCTCGAGTGTAAGTAGCACCCGTCTCTCTCCGCTTTGCCACCTTCGCTTTGAGCACAAGGTCGCCATCCCCTTCCCGCCCCCCAGGTTCTCAGTAAAACCTGATCCAAGCCCTCGGAATCTGGCTGCACCCCACGCCTCGATCCCCCCCGGGAAGGAAAAACCGGCCGTCCGCCATTCCTGGCAGGCATGGAAAGATTGGGCTGGACTCACTAGTCTGATGACAGATTGAAAAACCCATGAGCCCCTTGCTTGGGCTAATGAACCATCGACTTGGGCTTCTTGGCTGGGATGCAGATCATCTAAGCAGTGGCTACATCTCTGTTCCATCTGTTCTGCAGTAGCTCCTGGTCAGGGGGATGCAAATTCCTCAGTTTGAAAAGCGTCTGTCCTCTGAACACTTTTCCGAGTCGCACCGGAAACGTGTGGGACGGCACGCTGAATCCGCTTCCTGTCCGGCATTAAATCAGCGCATATGCGGGAAACAATCCCCACTCTACATTACGCTTGCTGTCCATTACCCTCGGTCTAATTATAATCGTAATTAGGCTATTTGTGCAGTAATTTATTTAACACTAGCTGTTTGCCATTAACTGACCATATATGAGCACATATGCACACATTCACTCTTAGGGCGCTTTTCCATGGCATCGATGAACGTATGGTACATCTTGTGTTCATTATCCACTAGCATGAAAAACTGGTACTGCCTCAAAATGACATCATCGCTCAGGGTGTTTTGTACTGAATTAAAAAATGGCTTTTTAGTGTATTATAGGGCCGATGTGATGCTAATATTAATATCATATGTTATGCACATGCAATTCTCACATCATGGGGGCCGTGATAATCTGCTGGAATGAGGTCAAGTTTCATACTGTCCTGACGTTATACCACAAGCTCAGGGGGTTAAATTTAACAGAAACGTTTGTTACCATCAGTGCTCCTGCAAGAGCTTTGCATGCAGTCTCTGAGCTGTTAAACCCATTATAGATGCTATTGCTTCATAAATATTGCAATATTTATCACAAAAAATACACATGGCGATTATTATCATTTCTTCAATATCATACTTCCCTAGTATAGTGTAGCAAATACTTCTTTTATTTCTTGTTATACCACCCAGATCTCTGTTCTTCCACCCAGATTGCAGTTAAAACTTGGGTCTCATTGCTCCACACATCCACTAATGTTACTTCTATTTTGTGTTTGTGAGGCAGGTCATTTGCATAACCAGTCAGCAATAAACACGTTCATAAGTATCAAAAGTACCAAACAAGTATCCTTTAGGTACTGGTTCTGGACTGGGAATCAATAGGAAAGGGAAAAAGGACGGCACCAGGTGCAATGGGAAAGCGCCCTTATTTGGTCTTATCACTCCTTTCCGTAAAGATTGCTTTGCATTAATTTGCATCATTATAACAGAAGGAAATGCATGGTAACAAACTGAATACATTGCAAATTTCACTCATCACTTAATTCCTTATTAACTGTAATAATAACTTGAGTCCAAGCTTTGATGTTTTTAGCATTTTTTTTTGGTTTGTTTTTTTTTAGGCAGGATCCCACACAGTCTATTATGCTAAAGATGGCTGTCCTAGTTTTTTTGATTATCTCAGCAGTGTGACGGTTCAGGGTGATCGGTTTCCATCCCGCGGAGACGACCAGTGGGTTGCGGGGGAGGGAGAGGGAGGTTACGCAGAGCAGCAAGCTAACTAGATTAAGGGCATGGCCATCTGATGTGAGTCAAGGCAAGGTTAGCGCTTGCTAAAAAAACATGTCCTCAAGGGGGCGCCATCTAGGGATCCAGTGCCCGTTTTAGAAATTACTTTAGGCAAAGGGAGAAGGAGGGAAAAGGGGACATCTCCTAGCAACCTAGCACCTACTCAACACTTGGTGTTTCAATATTGACATTCGTGTGGGAATTTCTCTGTAGAATTCCAAGGACAGGATACCTTTTCCAGACACTGGTGTGACAGAAACTTGCTTTGGTTGTTTTGGGTCAACCAACTGAATCAGGGCCTCATGAAAAGCTTGATTTTAAAGCTTTGTAGTGTTTGTGAAATTGCTGTTGGATATGTGGTTCTAATGCTGTGGCTGTCAGTATCCCAGTTGGTGAAGTCTTAACGAGGCTGTTGAAATATTGTTATGGAGAATCTTGTTTTATAATGGCTTGCATCTGACTTGTGGTCAGATTGATGGTAGGACTTAGCGTGGTGACTCCATGACAGC
>JAODKN010000134.1:7602543-7627657 GCA_026774425.1 Petrocephalus zakoni
ATCTTGTTTTATAATGGCTTGCATCTGACTTGTGGTCAGATTGATGGTAGGACTTAGCGTGGTGACTCCATGACAGCTCAGAGGAGCTGGTGTTCTAAGGTGGCAACAGCGTGGCCTAGGGGCTGCTTTGTCCTCCCTGTGCGGTGTGGCCAGTCAGCCACTGACTACCCACGTGCCCCTCTCTGCAGATGACGCCCAAGTCGAAGAGAAAGAGCATTCACAGTCGGATGCTGCGGCCCGTGTCCAGAGCCTTTGGTAAGTTCCTCCTGCAGCCGCTCAACGTGATTAACCGGAGTGGGCTGTCATGGCTGGGGACTAGCTTATGGATGCAATTCTGTAATTGTTTGCCATTATCATATTGAACCATATCACCATGGAATTTTATTAGGAGGCGGGCGTCGGTCATATGAAGTGGCCTCTGATTGGTTGTCGTTGTGTGTCTGACAGAGATGGAATTTGACCTGGATAAGGCGCTGGAGGACGTTCCCATCCATGTCGAGAACCCGTCCGTTTTCACTAAACCAGAAAAGAAATCGTCCGCGGTGATGGGGGAGCTGCCGTCGGAGGAGGGCAAGAAGCTGCAGCACTACACGAAGCTTCGGCCCAAACGGAGCAAGAAGGTGCGGTCCAACAAAGTGCCGGTAAGGGCGACGCCGCCGTTGGTCCTCCCCGCTCCGCTGCTCAGCCGAGTCTGACTTACTGACAGCCTGAATCTCGTCCTGCAGATCAGCACGGCCCAGCCGCAGGAGGGGGAGCAGAATGGCCTCATGGGACGGGTGGATGAGGGCGTGGATGAGTTCTTCTCTAAGAAGGTCACGAAACTGGAGACTAAGTAAGGGCCTGAATGGTGCACACAGTTCATACGTCTGGGATGTGTTCCTCAAATCAGCCTGCTTCGTGTTTTATGTTACTGTAAAATTCATGTGATCCTGCAATATTCACAACAGAATTGGTGAGAATTTATTTGGATAAGGATAAAACTAATATGTAGTGATTATTGCAGTTAATGGTGATGTCCGTATTTATCCCGCTGTGATTACGCTGACAGTGTAGTCACACGTAATCACAGTTTATCGGGTGCATGTCTCTTTTTGCCATGCTGGGCTCTTTTTGGCCTGTCCTGTGAGATGCTTCCCATCCCAGCCCGTGCCCACTGCAGTCTCGCGTTCCCTTTCCCAGAAAGCCCCCGCTGAAGACCTCCGAATCTCAAGACGGTGAGAAGAGGCGGGACTCGCGTAAGGGCGGCTTTCTCAACCTCATCAAGTCCCGCTCCTCCAAGTCCGACAAAGGCCAGGCGCCTCCCGCCCCGACGACGGTCACCACGGCAACGACCGCTCCGGCGACGGCCACCCCTGCCACAGCCACCCCAGCGAGCTCCGTCCCTGCCCCAGCGGGAGTGGAAGAGCCCCCCTCCCCCATGAGTGGCCAGATCAGGAGCCCTGCGCCGGATCTGGCCAAGAGCAAGGAGGCCAAGGGCCCGTCGACGGACTACAGTAGCAGCTCGGACCGCTCGGAGGAGCTGAAGACCCCCGACTCGGTGGACGAAGCCTCAGAGGGCGACGGCAGAGGCAGCCCCCAAGGAGGGAGGCGCTATGGGGTCCAGGTCATGGGCAGTGGCCTGCTGGCCGAGATGAAAGCCAAGCAGGAGAGGAGGGCAGCCGGTGCCCAGAAGGTCTGTATCCACACACCAGCTGCCTCTGTGCTAGCGGCACTCGCCATGCCGGTAGGGGGTTGGTTCGCTTCTCCCAGCTCCCAGTGCCTGGAAGGCGAGCCCATCCATATGGGCCACAGTCTCGCCCACTACCACCTTCCCTCATGCCTTTATGTATTTACCGTTCGGAGACCATGTATTACTGCTATTGTCATTGTCCGTATTGATGTTGCATTACTTTGCACGATATTGCGTCATAAACAAAGCCGTCGTCTGCGTGAGCAAGCATGCATTTATTGTGCCGGAGATATTGCCGTCTCCCTGGTCCTGTGGCCTGAAGACAGGCTGGGCCAGATGGCCTTCTGCTGTCTCCTCTTTCGATTCACCCTTTGGTCACGTGACCCTCTTTGAGTCGCATGTCGCTCTCCGCGGCAGCCCTGCGGGTGAGGGTGGATTGTTTACGCTGCCGTCCTGAGAGCGTGACATGGGTCTGGGATTTCGTCCAGACAACATCAGAATTTTTTAACCAGAGGCGTTTCACACTCCTTCTTTGAGAAATAATTAACAAAAACAGATTTAATGCAGAGCAGCAGGGCTGATTTATGCTCTTGGTGTTTTTTTTTTCATTTATTAGGAATAACTAATGGAAATGTTTAATGTTCTCCTTATGTTAATTATTTAACTAAATATTGAATGGTGTATGCATGTTTATTCCTAGAATTTGAACAATTACATAAAGATTGAATCACTTCCCTTTCTTAGAATCTGAACAATTACTTAAGGACTGATTCACTACTAATGTAATGGTTTATGTTTTACAAATGATGAAATATTATATCGACCCAGTTAAAATTAAGTGTTTTTTTATTTTAACTGCAACTCAATTATTATTTCATTGAAACACTGGTATTTTAGTTGAATGTCAAAGCCAGGTATGATTGGTGAAGGTCTTGTTGGGAAATCTATTCTCTATGGCTCTTCTGACATTAGTGGTGTTTATTCTAGGTCCACGCTCTGAACCTGTAGAGCAGAGTAAACGGCATAATCTTTCATCTCCTGCATGAACATGACCTTTGCATCACACTGTGATAAGTGCTGCCTGTGAGAAGATGTTCTAGGGCAGCGTTTCTCAAACTGGTCCCTGCGAGTGAGCAGAGTTGTGGACTGTCTGGCTGGGAGCAAAAACGCAGACCGACTGATGGTCCCCTAGGGCCGGGTTGAGAAACACTGACAGAGGAAACTTAACTTGGACTCCATAGACTTCCTCACACAGTTCTGTGTCTATGTACCGCCCTCTGGTGGCCAATTTTAAATGTCTCAAGATGGTCATTCCCTGGATTTCAGGACTTCAGGCTTATTCAGTTCCTGGTACTGAGCTGAAAGTCAGGTCCAAATAAGAATAAGCTCTATTTTCCTTCTCTCCTGGATTATTCTGCATCATTCTTCGTGTGATCCGAAAGAATCCCTGCAGCCTCAAATCTGCCAAGGGTCTGCGAGATTTCAGGCCAATCTGGAGGCATGCTTAGCGGCAGCGTTCTGTATGGCCGCGTGACCCGGCCCTCGGACGTGACCCGTCCACATGGCGTACATGCTCAGTACTGCCCCCTGCTTTTATTATACGGATGTTTGGTCTGGGTCGGATTCCCTTGTCAGTGGGGAATGTGGCACACCCCTGTAAGCGGCTTTATGGCGTTTGCTAATGAGAGTGGGGGGGGGGGGCTTCCCCTACCCAGAAACCCCCCCATCCTCCGCAGAATGTCAGTACTTATAATGGGAAAGGATTTCTAAGCTGGATGAGGATGCAGCAAACGTGATTATTCCAGGCGGAATTCAGCTCAGTTTTTAAAAATATGCAGCAGGGGCTGAGGCCCACAGGTCAGGATGCTTTGGGGAGGGAACTCTCTCAGTTCTGAGACCAAATATAATGTTTGCTGCATATGGGTACCCAGGATAAACACAATGTCACATGGCCAAGGTAGATCAAGCTACAGCATTACATTACGTCATCTATGGCTGTTGAATGGAAACACAGGCATTTTTTGGCTTTCACCATGGGAGACGCCGTGAACACTAATGACTCCCGTAGCCGGTGACAGATGGCTGCTTTGTGCTCTCTTACAGGCTCCCGATGCCTCGTCTAGTCCAGACAGGCCTGATGGCAGTGGGCCAGGTGAGTTTACCGGACTGGGCCGGGGGGATGCTTAGGTGAGCAGAGGTTAGGGGGGGAGGAAGCTGCCTTAATTGCAGCTCAGAGGAGTCTCTGTCAGTTTCTGGTATTGCATATGGATGGCTCAGAGGGGGGTGGGTTCGAATCTCGTCTCTGCTCTGTGTCTCTGTGTCTCTGTGTGGAGTTTGCATGCCCGCCTACTGTTGGCTTGGCTTCCTCCCCGTATGTCAGTTTCCTCCTCCATCTACAAATGGTGCAGTTAAGCAAAACCACACCTTTAAGTTTCCCATTGTGTATGAGCTCTGCAACCAACTGGTGTCCTGTTCAGGGTGTCCCCTACCCTCCTGGGACGACCTAGGCTCCAGGTTCTCCACACCCCTGTACTAGACAAGCTGTTAAAAGACATGTGTATGTATTTAATTTGGGTATTTAGTTGTTTGATATTTTTAATTACTTACTAACTCTCCTGTCTCTCCTGGCATATACTGCCCAACTAAAAAAAGTCACCATTTGAATTTAAATCAGCAAGTACTTAAGATTCAATGACTGGATTATTATTAAAGCTCAGCAACAGTATGCAGCAATAAAGTGAAGTCAACTGAGTACCTGAATCTACTGAATGGCCAAGTTATCCCATCTATGGATTTCCCAAATGGTATTGGCTTATTCCAGGACAAGAATGCCAAGATTCATCGGGCTGCAATTCTGAAAGAGTGGTTTAGGGAGCATGAGGAATCATTTTCTCATATGAATTGGCCACCACAGAACCTTGACCTTAACCCAAATGAAGGTCTTTGAGATGTGCAGAGGAAGACTTTACAGAGTGACTCAACGCACCTATCATGAATATAAGATCTCGGCGAGAAATTAACGCAAATCTGGATGAAAAAAAATGTTGAGATGTTGCATAAGCAGTTGGAAACAATGTGCTCCATAACCAAAGCTAAAGGTGGTCCAACGATATATTGAAGTGTGTGACTTTTTTGCCCATGCAGTGTATGTGTCATCTTGGCGTGGAGTGCAGTTCCTTAACCACCACACCACCTGCTGGTTTTTTTAGTGACAGTGCGGGGAAATTCCTCCCGGACTGAGAGCCGGATGGCTGGAGTGCCAAAGGGCGAGGGTGATGTCAACTCCACTGAGAAGAGCCCAAGGAGCGAGGGCAAGCCAGAGGCAGCTCCCAAGCCCCGAGGCTCCTCCTCCAACCCACCCTCTGCCAGCCCCAAACCTGTGCCCCAGGGTCCCAAGCCCGTCCTTTCCGCACGCCCTGCCATACCCCAGAAACCACGCACTAGCAACAGTCGTAACACAGGTAAATGCCGCTTTAACCAGCCACCAGGGGGAGCTCCAGGCCACTTTGCTTACTAATTGGCTCAAAGTAATGTTATATTATCATCCATAACAGATGGTGAGATCAGGAGGTGTATTTGAGTCTTTGTGAGCAGTGTGGTTCCTGGTTATGGTATTCCCGGGATCAATGAAAGGAAACACTGTGTACTAATCTTTTTCTGCAGACTGTTTATACTTAAATGTTCATATTGAAGCCTCTTTACTTCTAGACATGATCCAAAGAGCTTGCTAACTATGACATATTTCTGGTCTTATTGTCTTGGCTCCCCATGTTTACTTCTGCCCATCTGAAGAAGAAAGCTTGGAGTCGCCTAGTGGGAATGCACCCCCTAAAGGGATTTTGATCCCTCATCCTATAAGGAAGTCCTCGGACAAGGAGAGGGAGGGCCAGGGAAGCCCCTTCCTAGGGGGATCTGGGAGCAAAGGGTCTGCTGAAGACGGTAGGTTCCCTTGGGTGTTCATGTCTTGGCTTAATCAGTTTTGCTGGACAGTAAGGGAGTAGTGGAACCACATTTAATGTAAATGTCATGTGACATGGAGCTGTAGGACTCGCCCACCCAGCATTGCTATGACAATTGACCTGCTTTACTATTTTTTTAGATTTTGAGTTTGTTTTTTTCATGTCATGTCTGTTAGTCTTTTGGCCATTTTCTGTGAATGGTTCCTTAGGGTGACAATAAACCGGGCGACTTATTGCACAGTGTTTCCGGGCAGTGTTGCTGACAGATGTTGCTCTGGCACTTTCCCATTGACATTGGGCAACAAATTTCTCTTTGAAAAACTGATCAGCAGTGGGCAACTTTTCATGAACATCCATATCCAGATGAATCTCACCTGGTTAGCAGCTGCCTGGCAACATTGTTCCAGCAATTGCCCTGTGTATCATCACCTTTAGTCTTTCTGTCACTTCATGCATTGTTTTGATTTGAGTGTGAATTCTCCCCAATCAGAGCTTGACTGTTTTCTCTCAGACGGATCACCCAAACAGGACGTCCCAATCTGGCCGTTGTCTGTTAGACTGCAAAACTCTCCCCATTCATTCGACCCTCCCTCATGTGCCCAGGGCTGACAGTTAAAATAGATGCCCTTAAAATAAAATCCTCATCACACCTAATTTTAGGTTTGATGGCATCTAATTTTAGGGAGTCATTATTCCAGCCCATTTATCCCTTAAGATCTGCAGTTTCTAGAAAAAGTCAATTGACATCTGAATTTTGTAATCTCCCAGCTGACCTCCAGGTGGCGCTGATATCCCCATGATGTCATGAGTTATGCAATGTTTCCTAGCGAAGTCCTCGGGGAACACCAGACGTTTTTGCTTCCTCTCAGCTCCTGTGGACTGCCCTGTGTTCCCCGAGGACTGGTTGGGAAACACTGTTATGTAACTGACCCCCCCGACAGACTCAGTGTAAGGCAATGACTTCTCAGACTTCTCACTTGAGTCCCATGAAGTTTTTACGCCTATTTTTAAAATAACTTTAACCCAGAAACTCTCCAAGTTTTATGACAGCATGAAATTTTTAACTGTGTCTCATCAAACTCTTTCCAAATGAGAAGTTTCATGCATTAACTTGGGAGCCTCCAGGATTTCTACAAGGGCATGGAAAACAGCAGGACAATATTTCATATCATCACATGCTGCAAAATGTCCCTGTTGACAGCTGTTGATTGGCTAGTTAGCAGATGATATAGCACAAAGCTAATTAACGGGGATCCCTTGAAGAATAGAAGCTAAAGACCAGACTCCTCTTCCTCAGTGGATCACGTGGGAGATGGTAGCGTGTTTGATTTCTGTCAAGAGCCCGATAAGCCTGTGGCTGCCATGAGTGTCAGACCTGCCCGCCAATACAGTGCCAGCACTGCTGAGGAAGTGGGCGAGCAGGAGCACAGGATGTCCCACCCCGAACCTGGTTAGACCAATCCCTTTCCACTTTCATCTATTACCTCTCAGCTTTAATTTACCCCATTGGTCAACATCACAGTGTACCCGGGTTCAGTTCAGGAGCTTTCCAATGTTAAAAATTGCTCAAGAATGACATGATATGTTTTTGTTTTAACCAGAAATATTGAATCAGGAAAGCTTTGTTGATGAATCTGGATACACTCTGACCTGTTCCGAATGACACCAAAACAATTCTATTCTAGAGGCTGTACCTGTGAAATGATAATTTACACAAAATTAATGTATCATTTAATAAAGGAATTGATGAGTTAATAGTTTTAGATGGTGTCAGTTGGAACGTGCACTTTGTCTTAAATGTTTGTTCATTTCATGATTTAGTTGAAATGTCATCAAGATGTTCTTTTTCATGAGCTTCTAAAAGGAACATAACTGTTCACCGAGGAGTTTCATGTTAAGAAAATACTCAGCTACTTTTAGTTAACCTAAATTTAACCAGAGATTTATCACTGGTGCCCAGTAGCGCCCCCTGGTGCACATTCTTACTACCGTGTCGTTCTCCCAGCGCCGACAGCCAGGACAGCCTTGGCTGCTGACACCTCTCAGCACCAGAGTCTCAAACGCCAAGGGTGCGAAGACAGCGGCTCCAAAGCCAAGGAAAAACTGCCCAGCAAAGACCGGGGCCAGAGTGGGAAGTCGACAGAGGCGGGCGAGGAACCCGACAAAGACTTTATTTTTATATGAGGGAACGTGAGCCTCCGATTAAATATGGCAAATAGGACCCCTGTGAGTCCATCACAGGCTCTAATCAGGAATCAGAAATCGAAGTGTTCAGGACAGCGTACGTCGCTGTCTTTACAATAATAGTCAGGACCAAATAGGAGGAGTATGTTCATGCGTGTGGGACAGGTGGAGTGATCTGATAAATTGTAATCCATAAAGAGGACTTGCAACCCTCCTTTGATCCCTGTAACTGCAAAGGGAGACAAGCCATGGATCATGCTGCATATAGGACAGTGCCTGCGGTCACTGTGATTGACCGTTTCTACTGTCTGTTGTTCTACTGTTTCCGTTTGTGATCCACCTAACGATTTCCTTGACCTGTATGCTGCACTCCTGATTTTTAATGACTGCTGTGACAGTTCTGCGCACCCAGGAAATGCATGAGGCTGGGGGCGCAGTGTTGCACGTTATGTGACGTAACGTGTAGCGGTGTTCGGAAACGCCATTTGCCTCTACTCTCAATCTACAGATGCAAACCTCAGCGCTGTCGTCATTAAGTCTGCCGAATTTTGTTTCATACCTTTGTCTCCAAAATACTGCACTAATAACATCCCCAATACAGTGCAAGATGTTTTGACACAACGTCCCTTCATTTGTATTCTGTGATACTCAAGCCATCTTATTTCTCTGGTTTTGACATAAAAACGTTTGCATTTACTTTAAGCAATGAAAAAAGGTGGCAGGCTCTTGCCTGTTACAGACTGAACAACACATCGGCTCCTTGAATATTGTCAGACATGCATGTGGAGTTTATGTACATACATAAAACGTGTATTAATACATGTTTGTGTGCATATATACATGTAAATGTATTTACACACACACATTGTGTACACAGAACTTATATTGCTACGGTACTGAACTAAGCACACTGCTAAATGAAATTTTTATATATATGTAATTTATTAAAAATAAAGTGCTTGGTGATTTTTTAATTCTAAACAATGCTTTCTTTTTTATTATTTAATAAAAAGTATATATATTGTGTTAACACACAAAATGACTATTAGGTTTCTTATTGCGCATTAAGCACAATAATTGTAAATTTCCATGCAGAAAGGGAAATGTAATGTTACACTAAATTTAGATCGATCACTTCTGACATACTGGAAACATTCTTTTATTGGTAAATTGTTTTTGTTCGTTTTTCTGCTCAGATTGTCATTATGCAATGCCATACTTTTTCGTCATGAAAAATTGTTTCACTAAACTGTTATATAGGCTGTTGTTATTTCTTTATGTGCGTATTTATACCAATTAAAACATTTTTGCAGACTGAAAATTGACTACTGTTGCTTTGCCTCCTTTAGTAAAATGTGCAACACAACATATACATGCAAAAAGAGAAGAAACTTTCTTCTTTTTTGAAAATGTGGGGTGATACACTTGGTGAGTGCAGTTTTTATCTTACTGAGAATGACTGCATCCTGTTGACCGTGACCAAGCTAAGTGTTTAGATGAAGGATGGATGGTTGAGTGCTGAGGAAATTCTAGGGACTTTGGAGGCCGTAGGCAAAAAAATAAAATAAACGTAGGCCTCCAAGTCACCCTCCCCTGATATGGTAAGATATATTATTTATTTAAAATAATATAAACAAAGAAACTGTAATATGCACACGTCCTTTATTTTCACTTTTGTGGAAAGCAGAACACACTAATAAAGCAGGTCTGTCTTTGCTTTGTACTATGGAATCGGCTCTCAGCCAGGTAATTCCCCGCCTTACCTAACCTGTTGCTACGCCTCAAAAGTTTGGAGCCACCTTGCACGTTAATGTAGATGATAAACATTATCCATGTAATGAAATAACGAGCCACACAGTGGCAGTGTTTACCAGAAAAAGCGACAAGAAGTCGCACCAAAAACAGTAACGTAAATGTTTGCTATCCGACACTGATCTCCCAATCCCGTACAGCCAGCAAAGAGTAGTGTTTAGTAAATAAAATATGGATTCAACTTAGCTAGCTTTTTAAACTTCCACCAAATCATAAAATCACACAACGGTTGCTTTAATTTTTCCCATTTTAATCAGCTTTTCATTGTCATTGCATAACATTTTTCAGTATTTAAGGATACATTTGAGTTAAACAATGTATAAGCAACTGCAGTACTGAAATAATAAAAAAAATAAAACATATAATATTATTCGATTACGTTGTGTAGTATACGGCTGCATCCCTGATTCTGTTTGTATCGTTACATTCACCTGGTTGTGAACGAATGGACTTGCCCTCAGCATTCAGGATCCTGCCACCTGTTACTCGCATTTGCCTTTTCGCCAGAAACGCGCCGGGTCCCATATGTGTAGGCAGGCTCCACGTGACCCCCGCACCCAGGAGGTGGGGTTACCGCTGCTAAAAGCCAAGTGCAAAAATACAGTGCAGTTGTGGGGAACAGCATCCCAGCATCAGCACCACACTCTGCCTTATTCGCCCGTCATGGACTTCGCTTTTGACAATCTGGACGCCGGCGGTTTCCTCCATATCTGGCAGCACTTCGATGCAGATGGTAAGGCAGTAATAAATAATAGTGGTATTAATAAACTTTTCCGTAAATATGTTTATAACTTTAATTTTTCAAAATATATAGGCATATCTTTTCAAAATATATAGGTTTAGGTTTTATTTAATGATTGATTCGTTTTGTTGAATTAGTTTGAGACTTGAAAGACTATGCATTTCTAACAGACAATGGCTTCATCGAAGGAAAAGAGCTGGATGACTTTTTCCGCCACCTGATGATGAAACTGCGACCAGGCGTGAGTAAATAGCCGCTTTCACGCGTCGGCAGCCTTTAGAAAATCGACCACTGGTTATCAATAAAAAATATTAACCGAAAATGCGTTATTATTTTCCCTAAGGCGAGCAAACAAAGCATTACTCCATTAAGGCAATGTGCGTGCATTTGTTATCGGTCCTAGCATTTGCCAGAACCATTTGTCCCTCAAAAAGATGTTAATAAGTTTAACTTTAGCCAACGTCTAGCTAATGAAGAACTTTAACGGAGAGAGAATTTCTACTCTAATAGAAGGAGTATTACTAGGCTATAATTCACAAGGAGTAATATCTTGGCCACAGTTTTAAGTTGTTAAAATGAGCTGTAGTTTATATTCTGGTAATTTTGTTTTTATTTGTTTTACTTAGAAATGAAGATATTTTCCTTAGCGCATTCATCGGTTATGGTAGATTTTTTAGGCTTAGTTATTAGTTATTTGCTTAATTGTTATTTAAAAAAAAAACCGACAACGGCTGTCATTTTCATAAAATTTGTTTATGGGTCCACACAGAACTGAATAAAGTCAGCCTGTTTCCTGGGCAAGTCAGCTGTAATGGCATTGTAGCATGAGCTCCTGTATAATCGTGCATCCCTGGTTTATATCAGCGTGGGCTGTTACTGTCCTAGTGCATTCTAGCGGCCGGTGAGTCTGTAAGACCCATGAAATATATAGTAGAAGGTTACGATCAGGTGAATTTCCCGTTAAAATTTTTTACCACAAAAAAAAAATCAATTATCTATCAATTATCACCAACACCTGATATCTGTATTCTAGGGATGAGACAAAGTCGATTTCATCAAGACAGCTCTTTAGCAGTAACCCTTAAATGGAATAATCCAAATGGCAACCACACTCCAAACACACGTATGCACTGTAAGGTACATACATGGCCACTATTTAAAGAGGCCATGGAAACGTTTATGCCCGTCCCAGCGACCACCACACCCAGTCATGGCAGCTGTCGGTGTGCCATCTCCGATGATGGGCAGAGCCATCTGCTCGCAAGTGCTAGCGAAGCTGAGGAGACCAGGAGGCTGGCGGAAGGCCTTCCCCTTATGCGGCTTAGAGGGAGCCCGCTGCTCCTCCTGCTCCCTGGATCGAGTGGCCTTGTGCCGCCTCTCCAGGTCCCGCTGGTACTGGCCGCACTGCACCTGCAGCTCAGGGGGTTCCCCAGCCAGCTGGGCCTCCAGAGTGCAGCACACCCCATTGCGGTCAGGCAGCCCTGTGCTTTAGCTCTGCCAGCTTCTCGCGCGGCTTCTTCAGTCCACGCTTCCCGTTTTGCTTGTCCTAGTCCAGCTTGTGCCGCTCCTGTGACCGCGAGGCCTCTCAACTGCGGCACACTTCCTAGTGGCCGAGCTGAGCAGCCTCAGCTGGCTGCCTCTGTCCGTCACACTCACAGCTGGGGTCGCGCCACGGCTCCTCGCAGCTGGCAAGCGCGGCAGTAGCGGTCACCTTCTCTGGTCGCCGACGTTGTCTTGGACGGGCAACCGGCGGGCCGGCGGGGGGCAGCTTGAGGATGCATTGCACAGGCCCGGGACTCTTTGGGAGGACAGGGTGGCACTACCCTCACTAAACTGCTCTCAGCCTGTCGCTGGCAGCTCTGGTACGAGCATCTGGGCAGACGCATCCGTGGTGGCCCGAGGCTCGAGAGACAAGGCAGGACGGTATCAACAAGGCGGCCCTTTAACGACAGTGCTTAAAGGACTAACAGAAATGGCAATCAGGGAAACAGGGAACAGGGAAACAGAAGGAGGTCTGACACTGGACTGTAAGGCAAACTCATCATACCTGCAAAGGGCCGTTGTGTATGCAGGTTTTCAGGATAACCTTTAGATCAGCTGTTGAAAGCCAGGTGTGAGTACTCTCCGGCCAATCAGTCCTCTAATTAGTAACCTGCATATACAACGGCCCCTTCTGCCCACCCCTGGCCTACAGTGTACACGTGGATTACAGATTTGTGTATCTATATACATAACTAAGAAGATAATGTCTGGATTTTTATTAGAAATACTAAAATGAATAGCCATTAGAACTGTCTTTTTGTCTATGACACATCACATAACTGTATTGGCTTTCCCAGCATGATCACTAATATTGCTCAAAAGAGTTGTTTCAACAAGTACCCCCCCCCCCCCACAACTGACTTTTATTGGTCCATTTAGAGATTTATGGGGTAATGTGGATCATTGGAACAGGCAGAGTAAATGTGGCCACACCCTTTTACTGGGGCCAACAGCACCAGTCTCTAACTACCCAGCTACACGGCAATAAAACTATTTAGGGAGGGAGGGGCAGACATTGGTAATGACATGAATAATATGAACTGAACAACATGTCATAATAAATGTAGAGTGATGGGGGTTGAGTCTGGGGGTGTAAAAGCACAACCCAACACCAGCTTCATCTGGGTGCACCATTGCATCCCACTGCTCCATTGCAGAGTTGATGTAACTCACAGTAAACTCAGCAGGGATGCCAATAGGGCAGGCAGGTGGTGTAGTGGTTAAGGACACAACTGTGTAGTTGAAAGATTGCCAGTTCGAGTCCTTGACCCACAAGTACTGCTGAGGTACCCTGAGCAAGGTACCATCCCCAAGCACTGCTCCCTGGGCACTCATGTACAGTAGCTGCCCCCTGCTGTGTCATGATGTCACATGGGTTAAATGCAGAGGACACATTTCGTTGTTGCGTGCTGTGGTGTGCCAACAATGATGATTAATCACCTTCACTTCAATGGCCTGCAATTATTCCTTCCATCTCTTAAATTCATTGCAGATATGTATAAAGAACAGGTTTAATACCAGGCATGATGAATCGTGCATATTCTTTCAAGGTACATTTTTTAGTTTGTTCATGCAGTTTGCTAAGAATAAGTATTATGTAAAAGAGTGTATTGTGATTTGGTTAGCAATGAGCTTTCTTAGTGAAGAAAAGCATCATTTATAATAAGTGAGAAATCATAGGCAAAAAAATAATGCCAACTGACTTCCTAAGAGGGCAATTTAAGAAAAAAAAATTTAACTGAAAAAGAAAATGAGTTTTTTTTATCATAGATTTCCACTTTGACTTTTTGATATTAAATTACTGATTTTTCTGCGATGGGCTGGCATCCCATTCTGTATTGTTCCCTGCCTTGCGTCCATAGCCTCCAGGATAGACTCCAGACCTCCCACAACCCTGAATAGGACAAACGGTATCAGAACATGGATGGATGGATGGATGGATGGAATTACTGACTATTTGTGGTGCTGCTGTTTTTGTTGACTTGATATTGTAATTCACCCCAATCACGTCTGTATTAATATTCATCGGAACCAGACAGGAACAGCGACTGTTTGACATGATCTGATTTGGTGTCTCAGAGCTCAGACATGTAACCGGCAGACCAGTTGCTGTCAGCCTGCTGGTTGGGTGCTTTCCTCACCATCCCGTTCCTTCTAGGAAGACATAACGGAAGATAAAGTTCAGCAGTTGAAGAAGAGGTTTATGTCGGCTTACGATGTCACGGCCGACGGGCGACTCCAGATACATGAGGTGCGTCTCACTGATCTCTCTGGCAGTGTGAGGACCATCTGTTCCAAGTCAGTGGGATTTTCCATGTTAGAGACACCTGACATGCAAGGCAAACATCATAGTGAATCTGTTAACAGTCTGTTCAAGAATAATACTCCTGCCCCGTAATCTCATGCATTGTTGCCAGGGTTAATGCCTGCATCTCAACCAGCAATCTGATTAAATGTAATGGGCATGTTGATCCATCTGACTGCCATTAAGGGTGTATCCAGAGATATAATGAGTTCCAGTAAAACCACAGAGGTTTTACGTATATCACATTAGCACTTAAGGTTCTTTTGGGAATAGACAATTTTTTACATCACTGCATATATGTGACTTTGTTATGTGCGGAATAGGCTCTTCTGGGCTCTACCACCATGGAGCGCCTTCTTAAAGGGACGGGATTGCTAACCCGGGAAAACACACCAACAGTTCAGGCAGCAGCGGTGCCGGGTCCAGAACACAATCACTAAGGGCACATCTGAAACTAGTGAGGGGTTACGACCTCCCCACCATATTGCAGTCATGCCCCTATTGACTTACACCTTAGAGGGCACATTATTCAGTTGAGGATGCTATGCACCTTTAGGCATCCTTAGGTCTGAGCAGCAAAAAGTCGTGTTTGCTTGAGAAAGACTCTCCGTGCCATTTTTATCATCGTACAGTGTTGCTTTTCATGATGATCAAAATGGTTTTTGCAGAAAAGAAGAATCAATAAACGTTCCTAAAAGCACCACATTTTAATAATGGCTTGGTCACAGATCTCCTGGGGAGCCTGACTGCTACTAATGTTCCACTAATGGGACCAGCTATGATAAATCTGTGTTGATGGCGTGTATGCTGTTTGCCAAGAGATGTATGCGCCCAGACTGCAACCAGGGATTTCTTTTTGCTCATGGGAGTCTTACTTACACAAACATGTATGAAGGCAGATCTAAAAATGATCCTCTTCTCCAAACTGTTCTGAAAATGAGTCCGTTAGAATTCTCCTGATGTCATGTGCAAAACGAGCCTTCGGAAGTAACATTGGGTTGGTATTACCGTGCCTTGTCGGTGTTCAGCAGCTATAACTCACGCCCCAGGAGATTGGGAGGTTCCCCACCCACCGCGAGTTTCAAAGCTTCTCCCATCACTAATTCTGACTTCCACAGTATTGAATTTGTTTTTCAGAGCTCAACTCATTCTTCAAGGCATTATTATTATTATTATTATTATTATTATATATTTTTTAAGAATTATTTTCATAGACCAATATACCTATCTGAGTGGTTTAGGATTTAGTAAAACATCACCACATGCTCTGTGTTGGCTGGCAATGGCGTTGCTATGGTACTGAATTCAGAGGAGTCGCTATGTTGTCCAAGATGTTGGTGTACCCTGGTTCACTTTCTGCCCGGGGTTTCCCAGCTGGCCAATATGATCCTACCGGAGGACGAGAACTTCCTCCTGCTCTTCCGGAGGGAGACTCCCCTGGACAACAGTGTGGAGTTCATGAAGGTGAGCTCCACCAAACCATGCACTCTGTACCCCCTTACATACCTGCTTTTCAGTCTAAAAGCTTGGTCTGGCCTCTCCTACCCCCACCATACATAACACCACAGGCCATGTCAAACATTATCACTCATGTCTCCGTCCCACAGTTCTCTGCTGATTCAGAGGTACATTTCCCAAAGGCTCCAATTGGCAATTTGTATGGCAGGATCCGTTCAGTTGCACGGTTCCAACTATGTAAGTTGCTAATGTCGCTAGCAACTGTATTTCCATGAAATGTATCCTGAATCAAACTCTTAGTATTAGATACCAAATCATTTTTCATGAAAAGATACCACTGAAAGGTTCTCTAACCCCGTTACAACATAGGAAATGATCTTGGCATCGGTATGGCCTTTGTAACGCAGCTGCTGTCTGTCCAGGATTACCACTACCACCTTCTCTTTTTTGTCCCACAGATCTGGAGAAAATATGACATGGACTGCAGTGGATTCATCTCAGCTGCGGAGCTGAAGGTACGGGACCCCATGCGGCCTGCTGTCCTCTCCCTGAGGGCTGAGCTGCAGTCTGGGTGAAATCTCCACTCCTCCTCTGCTCACTCTGGTGGATTTTTATTTATTTGCAAACTCAGTTCTGTAGCAACCTGTGAGGCCTATCAGGGGAAAACACACAGCCTGTTGTGTACATAGCGGTCGGTGGCAGGTATACGTCTCCGACTGTTTGCCGAGGCATGTCGTTTCCCAGAACAGGACCCGTGTTTGTCCACGGCCCTTCTGGCGTCCACGGCGACCTGTGCCTCCCTGACTTCCCACGAGTGTCCTCGTGGGCTATCGAGTGGAAAAATTCTATGAAAGGGACAATTTGCAGCAGTGTCCTTGCGAGTCAGGAGTGCTGACGTCTTCTTTCATATGAGCCAGGTCTCCTTGGCATTTCTAATGCCACCCCTTCTGTGTTCCCTAATTGATTTTGGTGTGATGGTGATGGCCTTGCTGGAGATTACTAGCAGCGTTTCCATCTCAGGTGGTTTATTAAGTATTGCCCCCCCAATGGTGTGGAGGTTTGAACCCGTTTTACACATTGTCAGTCACCCTGACTAGTTTTATTCTATCCATGGCTGCCATACCAGTAACAGGTGAGGCCTGTTCCACATGCTCCAGTATCCTTACACTGCCAGAATTGTCAGTGGGTTGTGTATACAAGACCGAGTAAACAGAAGCATGGAGCCTCTCAAGTCT
The DNA here is from genome assembly GCA_026774425.1 of Petrocephalus zakoni. NCBI lineage: Eukaryota > Metazoa > Chordata > Actinopteri > Osteoglossiformes > Mormyridae > Petrocephalus > Petrocephalus zakoni. Next base: position 7,619,450 of record JAODKN010000134.1, read on the forward strand.
GTATTTTCTTGCATAACACACAGCATAACAACTTCCTTTGACTTCCCCTGTTCACATTTTAAGAGTTTTCTGAAGGACCTGATCCTCCAGCATAAGAAGGTCATTTCCCCCAGCAAGCTGGACAAATACACGGAAACCATGGTAACAACCCCCCCGCGCCTTCTGTGTTTCTGGCTGATTCTGCAGCCTGATCCCTCAAGTCTTGCACAATGAGATCAGTTCAGCACCAGGAGTAATTACCTTAGAGCTTCCAGAGGCCAGTCATAATATGTCTTTGGGCAACAGTTAGATCTCCTGGCTTCTTTCTTGAAGATAAATGGCCCTCAATGACACACATTGTCCAATAAACATGCACAGCTAATTTGCTAATGATGGTGCCATGCTAAATCAAATAAGAAGAAAGGTGAATTATGGGCTGTATTACCATAGAAGGAATCCCAAAATAAAGTAACTGTAAGTTATGTTTAAGTCTGAGGTAATACTGTCAAAAAGAAAAACACTCCAGTCATGATAGTTTTGACTGCACATTAACTTGTGTCATACATGCAACATTGATAAATTTAAATGCAGCATCACTTCAATACAGTACTGATTTGATGGCTGTGTAAGGTAGATATTTATAACTATGTCTGGCATCGAGCCAAAGAGGAAAACCTTATAGAAAGCCAGTGTTGTCATTGTGCTTTCCAGCTGCAATGGTTTATAGCAGTGTTTCCCAGTCCGGTCCACGGGTACTCACAGACAGTCCATGTTTTTGCTGCCTTCAAGGGAGCTAGCAAAAATGTGGAATATCTGGTGGGGAATTGGGAAGGATCAAAAACGTGGACCATCTGTGAATCCCCAAGGACCGGGATGGGAAGTACTGATGTACAGGATAAGGTATTTCCATCATTGCTCCATCACAACGAACTTCCTAATGTTGATGACTCTGAGGCAGGTGTCTAGAGTGACTGATTATTCTGTCCTCTGTAACAATCATCTCATTTCACCAAATCAGCAGGATGCCCGTATCTGACATCCGTGCTGGGTGAAGCGTTTAATACCATAATAATTTTTCGCTGCACGTGGCCCTATTTCATAAATGAAACCCCGGTGGTTGTGTTTGGTAGGATGATTGTCGAACGCTTTCTGGTGGTTTTTTTTTGGGGTCTTCGGCTTATTTGTGTGTATAAAAGAGTCATCAGTCTTACATAACAAAGACTCCTGTATCTTGTTTTCTTAACAACAGGTGAAATGTTGGTGTTTCCTTGATTTCTTTCTCCATTTTCTTGCAGATGAAGATTTTTGACAAAAATAAGGATGGTCAGCTGGATCTGAATGACTTAGCCAGGTAGTGGCTAGATAAAAAAAAACATTTAGAGTTTGGAAAAGCAGTGATTTGTCAGTCAGAGGATACCAAGCGTTGGTTTTAGGATTTTCATCCCCTAGTCTGGCTTTTATGTAGATTTTTACTACTAAAGACAGGAAAAAATATCCAAAAAAGAAATGCTGTTTCAAAAACGTTAATAACCACTAAGCTAACCAGTGTACCCCTCCAATCAGAATCCTGGCTCTTCAGGAGAACTTCCTGCTGCAGTTTAAAATAGATGTAAGTCAAAGTATGTCATTTCATATAAACTTCAGTCTTTTTCGGCCGTCGGTGTAGTTCAGTCCTCAGTACAGTAATCCTCTGTTCCAGGCATCCAGTCAAGAAGAGCGGAAGCGAGACTTTGAGAAGATATTTGCTCACTACGATGTTGTGAGTATAGAGGCCACTCAGACATTGAGTCTTTAAGAGCTGCAGCCAGTGTTTACAGGATATGCTGGTAGCCTATTGGTCCACTACCCCCTTGGGGTAGATGATCTCTATCAAGCCTGTGTTCTGCAGTCCGGCTCCCATCCCTCTGTTATGCAATAGAGACCAAAATATACATTTTATTAGAGAGATCAAAAGTGTTATTCTGAAGAAGTTCTGCAGAAGAATTAGGAGTCAGCTTCTTCATCTGAACTCAATCAGCATAAACTAATCAACTTTTGAAGATTTCCAAGTGTGTGATCCATTTATTTAACTCATCATATTTGCTGTAAATTATGATTGTACTCATAAATGAAAATGCATAATGTATCATATTCACGTTAATGTAATACACATGCAATGGATCTTACCGAAAATTACCCTGCCAATGACGGTTTTACAGACCGCATTTCGCTGAAGCATTTATCCTGCTGTGGTCTTTCTTTCCACTCTATTGAGAAGCCCTCTGGAATACGAAACTAACTTGAATGGCCTTTTAATAATCACTGGCAATATATAGAGTAAAGCATCTCTTCATAGTGAAATGAAAACGCTACCGTTGGTCCAGTGTTACACTTTCAAGCACTGGAGACTGGTTTCGTGTTGATGTGTTTGTTGAATCGCTTGACAGACATAGAATGGTGTAATTTATTACAAACCATTTAATCCTCTGATGCTTTTTTGTAACCCTGTCCAGGAGAAAATTTTTGATGGATGGATGAATGAGGGATGGATGGATGGGTGGACTGTTTCTGCAGTTATATACCCAGTATCAGGGACCTACTTTTGCAGTTCCTCAGCATATTCATGCGTCTCTTGTTATTCCAGAGTAAAACAGGAGCTTTGGAGGGTCCAGAGGTGGATGGTTTTGTCAAAGATATGATGGAGTTGGTAAAGGTATGTCGGTGGGTGGGGTGGGGGGTGGGGATTTAGAGACACAATATTTGTTTAAACTCATGATAGTGACATTGTAGTAGCTGAGTGCAGACTATAAACCTGGAGAAGCCTTTGGGCTGTGATCTGAATGAATCTTTAGTATCTCAGGTTCCTTCTCTTCACCTTAAAGATGTTAAAAAGCTCTGTGCCCCATCAGAGTTGCTGTGAAATTCCTGAAATTCCACATTTTAGTCATCAAAATAATACATCCTTTTTGTAGTCTGAAGGTTCTAGAGGTACTGGCTTCCACCTTGGCTCCATCTCTCTCCCCTCTTCAGCCCAGTATCAGCGCCATGGACTTGGACAAATTCCGCCAGGTTCTGCTGTGCCACTGCGACGTGAACCGCGATGGAAAGATCCAGAAGAGCGAGCTGGCTCTGTGTCTGGGCATAAAGGTCAAGCCCTAAACCGGTGGGGGGGAAGGGATTGCGTTTAAAGAAAAGCTGACAGCATTGTTAGACCCTACTTTACCTAGTGGTGTGACTTTTAATTTGCTTAATTGTGTGTTTGGGGACCCAGAGCAGGACCCGCGTGACAGTTAGCCTGTGGATTTGTGACAGCGTGTGTTCTGCCACTGCGGAAAATCTCTTCACTTCCTGTTGCCAAAGTAAGTGCTTTCTCAGCTGGAGAATGGAGACGCACTGTGGGGACGGGCTGGAAATGTGTGTCGCGACTCCTGAGAAAGCAACCTCAAAGCTAGATGTGCCAGACCTGTGTCTTTTAAAATAAAAACTGAAATGTACTCATGTTGCGGTGCAGTCCTTTTAGCTTTGCCTCCCTTTAGAGATGTTCACCTTGGCCTTCACTTGGCCTAATCATTGTCTTTTGCGGTCCCTCACTGCCACCCACAATAAATACCAATCGGCCCACCGGTATGCCAGATGGTCAGTCTAGCCCTGGATTCATGGAAACTCTGTGACTGATGTCTGTACTGGTGTGTGCACAATATCCTGGCCACAAATCTTGATGCTCGTATAAGCGTTTGCTGGAAACTCTGTTTGGTTTAGCTGGCTTTGTTAGCATTCTTTACTTCATTATAGCCAAAGAAAAGTGAAAGTGTCCAATGACAAACTGAGTAGGCTGCAGAGATCAGAGCAGCAGGACACGTCCAGCAGCAGGTCTGGATTTTGGTTCCTGTGTCCAGCGACAGTTACTTTGTTTCCTTATCTGGTCCATCTGCAGTGTAGTGAAGATATTTGCTCCTCTGAGCTCAGCGTCCATAAAGGAGATAAGGTTCTCAGTTCAAAATTAACTGGGACAGTCAAAAATGTTGATAGTTTGGCAGCTAGTTGGATGGGAGCAATAACATGGACTGTCTGCGGGTTCCCGAGGACCGGGTTGGGAAACATTCCTCTAAATCGCAGTGCAGCTGCTGGGGCGGAGGAGGACCAGGAGGTAATGAGGTGGAAACGTAAATCTTCAAAGATGGGCACACACAGCTAATCCGTGCAGGGACCCGATGTACTTAAGTGCCACATTAGCCTGCTGCTAAAAGCCAGGTTGCAGGACAGGTCATGCGACTATTTAGTGACCTTTCCTTGTTTGTTTCTGGTGTGTCCCTGTTCTTTCTTTTCTTTTTTTAATTACAAAGGCTGTAAAGCATCTCTTATGTAATCTATTCTCGATATTCAGAAATATCATCCAATATCGTGAAAATACTTAGCTGGCCGATGTCGCTACACTAGATTAAATTTTGCTGCATGTGTTCAGAAGTAAATGCCATTCACAACACCTATATAGTCTTACATCATTTGAACTTTATCTGCACATACTGACTTGTAATTAATTGTCTTCATCATGACTCATGTAAGTCTTTGGTCAAAGTATGTGTGTGAATTTCTAAGTAGTTCCAGCAGAGTCAGCACTTGCCATCAAAGACGTATATTATGAGCTACAGATGCGGTACAACAAAATACGTCTTGGATATGCACTGCAGGGACGTCCCTACCAACATCGTGGGAGGACCATATGTGTTTAGGGGGGCTGATTTGGTCCCTACCAATGTTGAAACCAAACCCATGTCTTTGCTGTCAGTGACTCCATGATTTATTTTTATGGAACTGTTGACTCTAGGTTGATGAGCTCGTCATCTGTCAGTTTTATGATTTTTCGTTGTACTAATGCTCTGGAAAGGTCCCACATGTGTGACTGAGTGAACAGTCACATTAAAGCACAAACGCTGATTATCCGGCAAGTGCTGTCTTGTTGCATGATAGCAATGCATCGCACCTAACTAACCTGCCCAGTCACCCTTTGGGTGAAAGCATCAATGCCAGTGCGATAATGGAGGCAGATGGTCACACAGTGCAGTGTTGATGTAACCTGTTGACAGTTCTTCATGCTATAAAGGTCCCGTTGGCTATGTGTGGCTTTGTCTAACATTAACCTGCAGGGTAGTGAAGATACTTGCTTCCATGAGCTAAGCTTATGAGCTTCTATACCTCTCATATATGTGTGTCTGTGTGGAGACCATGGTGGGATACATGAAAAATTACAGAGGGGGAATGTTCAGGTTCAGAAAGTACAAATCCAGACCAAGATTTTGTTTCAACCACTCGAGTACTCTAAGAACGTAACTTTTTTATACTCAGCTGGTTAGTTGAAACAAAATCTTGATCTGGGTTTGTACTTTCTGAACATGAATTTTAAGAAAATGAGAAAATAACCCCATTCCACTCTGGGATGAAAGAGGTACCAAAACTACTTTCTATACATTACTGAAACTCTGTTAGTGACCCTACAGATATCTTTGCATCTTCCAACTTTTGATAACATATGTCTGCCAGCACTACAGCGCCCGCTACATATCAATAATAAACATTTAGATTAAGAGATTAGGCCAAACGAAATCTGACAGTGCATCAGACATATGACAAAATGTCTTACAATAACATTTCCTGTTTACTTCAAGGTCTGGTTAAACTCTAATGAACCCCTGGGGGCAAGCTCACTTGCAATTGTCGTACTGTATGTTTACAAAAAAAAGTATGGCGTTTCTCCTAAGGAAAATTCCCTTTGAAACCAGTATGAACTGGTCTGCAGATCACTGGTACATTGCCTGGCCACAGCTCCTTTTAATCTGTCATCCATCCATCCATTCATCCATCCATCTATGGTACTAACTGGTTATCCAGACCTGGGTCACATGGCACAGGACTGGGCCCAAACCAAATAAACCAGGTAGTTTGATAATATGTTAATCCAACTGGAAATATTTTTTTTAATTAAATATTTTTTTCTAATAGTGTATTTAGAAAAGTTATACTGCAATTTTGGTTTCAGGTTTATAGTTATAATTATAATTAAAACGTATCCTAAAACAGAGACTATACATTGAATTGGTGGTTTAATTTGATAACTCTCCAACCTAGTAAAAGCAGTCAAGCATTGTGCACCATAACTTTTTTGTAGTTACTGCTCTATGGGATGTTGCACAGCAGGACAGCGAGGCTACATTATGCTACAAATACAGTATCTGTCGGTAATGATGGGAGCTAATATCCTAATAAAGCCCAGGTGGCACGCTTAATACCAGGAGCGTGGTGTTCTCGGGCAGAAGGAAATTAAACGATGACGGGGAAGCATCTCAGTAGCATGCACTCCGTGTTCAGCGGCTCATAAATGATTAATAAGGAGTATTTCCGAGAATGGGTGTGCTGCTTCTTAGGACACATATAACAAATGCAGTGCACGTGCCGCGCTGTTTATTCGGGCGGGAAACTGGCTGCTATGAAGTTCTGCAGATGTTACCCACAGCCACTGAGTACCTGCTGCTCACATGAGATCAGACTGTAATAAAACCTTCCGTTTCTACTATACCGTAATACCGTATATACTTTACCCATTTATTTTAGCAAAATTCGTTACTCGGTACTTTTTGGCAATACAAGAAGGAAACGCCATATTGTAGCGCTTCATTCACTTGTCCGTACACACGCCTGAAAAAGTCTACTAGAGATTTGTCTTCGCAAGTTGTACTTTATGAAGGATGAAGATGTGAATGTTTTTGACACTTCGGTTTTGAATAACTCAGTGAAAGTAATACAAACTCACAATACCTAAGACGAGCACGCATGCACAAGTTGATATATTACTTTCCGAAAGAAAGGCATTTCCCGTGTTTACACTTATGAAGATTCGTGATTAAAGTTATTTTTTTTTCTTGTCATATGTATAATGTACAGTGGGGGAAGTGTGAACAAAAGGCCCGAAATGTCGGGGATCGTCTCCTTAATGTGCCCCAGCAGCTGCTTCTCGGGGCATATATCACTGCGACAGGGGTTTGTCCCTCTGGGCGACAGTCACTGGGGCTGTTCGCGTCGCTTGTCTTTGGAACAGCTCAGCTTTTCGGCTACACGCTAAACATGTCTGGAAAGACAGCGGCCAGCCGCACTGAAGTTCCGTCTGGACCGACGGCTTGGCCAAAGACCCCCCTCGCGTGCTCCAAAGCGCCGGTAAGGCTGGCACCGTGCCGCGCAGGGGGGTCGCACTGGGTGGCCTTTGTTCGCCAGCTCAAAACGGGCGGAAAACGCGCCGGCAGCGGGACTGCAGTCAGTCAGAGTCCCATAAATATATAATGTCCTTCGTGTCAGGAGGCGTGCTAACAAAAGAGAGAAACAGCTGTCTGTTTGCTGTCACTTTCCAAATATAATTCCATTTAATTCAAAACGGTCCATTTAGAGCCTCACACTACACTACACTATTAACAACAGGGAAACACAATCTGTTAAATACAAAATTGCAGCAGGGAAACAGACATCGGTTAAATACAAACTACAGCAGGGAAACGGGCATTTGTTAGGCATTTCTAAGAGCGCATACTGCGCCTGGTGGCTCTCCTCCTGCAGACTGATAGCCGAGGTCTGCATCACAAAGCAGGATTTCTCGCGTCGCCGGATAGGTTGTGGGATTTAAGGTAGTCTGGGCTAAATGTATGCGAACGACGATGACACACATTTCAGCTAGGCCACCTTAAGTCCAGAAAGTTATCTAGCTAACCGACAAACACTCGCTTCACGTCCCTAGTCCGATTTTTGTCGCACAGTAAAATAGTTCCTCTAAAGCAAAACAAGCAGCAGAGGCCGAATGGGAGATATAACAGTTGAAAGAGCACACAAGCAGGATGGGGTAATTGTTTGCGTATTACATGTTGATGAGATGAGGATTCAGTGACGGAGAGCTATCCCGTTTGGAAAGCCACATCACATCCATACGTTTGTTCTTGAAGCGACCCCTTGTGGCTATTTTATGCCATACAAAACCTTCTCACTCCGTAATAGTTACCGCCAAGGACCAAAAACCAGAAAGATATTAAATTATTACGTATAATATGTATATCGGCAATGGCGGATTAACATGTTCAGGGGCCCTTAGGCTACACTTTATGTAGGCCCCTCTTCTGCTCCTACTCCTCAAGAGGATCCAACAATTTAATAGATAATACAATTAAATATTAGTAACTGTAAAACATTTTTATTAACTTAAAAAGAATTTGAGTC
>JAODKN010000134.1:7640140-7652725 GCA_026774425.1 Petrocephalus zakoni
CCCCCCCCCCCCCCCCCCCCCGCCGCCCGCGCCGGCCGGCCGCGGCCCGCCCCCGCCCCCCCGCCCCCCTGCCCCCCCCCCCCCCGCCGGCCCCCGGCCGGCCGCGGCGCCGGTACCTGCCTTGGCCACTGTGGGGGCAGCCTTGTCTTTTGTTGCAGCTTTTACAAGCCGCTTTGGTTCGTAGCCCCGAGGTGTACCTGTACACCCCCGTGTTGGCCAGCCGGTTGGAATCCTCCCGGAAGCCGCGTGGTGGGGGCGTGTGACTCGCCCCCAGGCTTCCCCCAGCCTCCCGTTCCGCCCCGGCTCGCTGTTGCCGCGTTTCTGGCGGGCCGCCGGAGCACCATACTCACTCCAGCCCCCACAAGCGATCTGAGATGTTCCCCAGGCGGCTGATGACAAAGGCTGGAGTCTTATTTTCAAAATGATTTCTACAGAATCTTTTTCAGAATGATTTCTATAGTTTTCACATATCATCCAGTAATACTTCCTGCTTCCAGATGCTTAGCAGCCTTTAATAACCCTGGTTTCTCCCTCCTCATTCACCTTATACTTATACCTGCGTGAGTCCTAATGCCTTAATTACCTGTGTGTTTTTTTCCCTCCTTTTTTCCCTCTTTTTTTCCTCTCCTGAATGCTTTGTGCTCTTCTGTTTACTGCCAGCTTATGAATTATTCCATTTGATCTTCCCAGATTTCTTTAAATAATTAAGCTGTGCCTCGTGAGAGTTCCAGGCAGTGGGGCCTGCGTGGGCGCCCCCCCCCCCCTCCAAGCCTCTTAAAAGTTCCGAGTTTTGCACAGAGGCAGCAGTGTGAGCTGAAAAAGGCCTCAGAACATGCCGGGCCTCGGGTTCCTCTGAATGGCTGCAGCTCTTATATTTCTCTCTGATAGGAATCTCACTTTTTCAGTTCCGTCAAAAAATATCAATTTCTTTCCTGTGTTATGCATCAATGGTGCCGTTTATGGGTGGCGGGTGTGTGCCCTTGTGCGTAATTATGTCCCATTGTGAGTGGACAGTGGCTTCTGGCTGCCTGTTCAGTGCCGCCGGACGGCTGGAACAGCGAGCTCTTTGTTGGCCTCCCAGCGGCAGCCCGCTCCGCTGTTAATGGCAGCTGATTAAGTCCGTCTGCACGTCCTGCGAACAGAGGCCAGACGGGCGTCAGCACCGGGGATCGGGCCAGCCATGCACGGGCTGGTTTTATTTTGGGTACCCACAGGGGGGCTGCTTTCCAACTACATCGCCCCGCGTTGCTCTGGAGACCTCCATGGGGGGCAGCTGCACTCCCCCGCCACTCCAGCGCACCCCTATGGGGCCGTCAGACGCTTTCTCTTTCCAGGACACGCGTCTGTCCGCTGCATGAAGCTGACGGGCGTGTTTGTTTGTGAAGCGGTGGTCTGTTTTTAACGCAGAAAGGAGGACAGGTTCCTGTGGTTAAGCCCCTGAACGGACGGCACTCGTGCTGAGGTCGCGTCTCTGGAAATGCTTCAGACTCAGATTTAGCGCTTTGCTAAATTATCGGGCGTACCTTAGAGCCGCCCAATCACGTGGGAAGGTGTTTGGCCATGTTCACTGAAAAATGTGGTGCACTATTGTTTCTGTGTCTTTTTGTGATTCAGTGAAATTGTCACGGATTGTTCCATGAACACGGGTGAGGGTAATGAGGTAAAGGTTGGGATAGCTCATCACAGGCGTGAGTGTGCAATCCTTCAGTTTCACGTACTGGTCTGCAACTCCTGTCGGGCACACAGCTGTGTGTCATTCCTGCCTTAGAATTTATTATCTGTGGGTCTCGTGCTGCAACTGTATGGCCCGGGGGGAGATTGTCATAAATTCAGCAGGTTTTAAAAACAGATCATCGCCGTGCCATCGTCCTTTAAGCTTCGTGAACTGTGCGACCGTCATTTTGACCTTGTTTTTAAATGGAGTCACTCTGAATTGAGTTATCTCTATTTTTAAATTAGATGCGCGTGGCTGTCCCCAGCTGCCACACATACATTTCTGAGCGGCACCATTTTGTGCATTTTTGTGCGGTATCTAAGCCTCAACCTTCCAAGTACAATGTTAAGGAAGAACTACTCCTGTCATTCTGAATCATGGAAATACATCTTGGCATGAGCTCTTCTTGTAGCATACATGGTTTGCTTTGGGGGGGGGGGGGTCACTTTCTACTGAGTTCTGTTTCACTCGAGAGCAGCAAGCTGCTCGCTACAGACTGTCTATTAACTTTTAACCGATTCATAACCCTGAAGCGGAGCGCTGTGCTTTTTGGCCCTTCTGGCCTTCCGTACCTATGGGATTTCCCATTTTAATCAGAATAAGGCACTGACTTGTGCCTATTAAAATGCTAATTGAGCCACATAACTTCATGCGCAAGGAAAACACGAGGCCAAAAGAGACCGTCAGTCACCTGGAAAACATCCTTTCAGTAAACAAAGCCGCTTTTCAAAGGCCTTTCAGAGGGAGACTGCTCGCCATATCCCCTTTGTAGGTCTTTTGCATGCACAAGGAATCCTACCGACTGAGTACAAAGCTCACCAGCCATTCAGCCACCAAAAAAAATACCCAGTCCTATGAAAGTTTCACTTTGTTTGGGAACTAAAAGGCATGTTTGCGTGTTTGCCAGACACCAACACGACGCAAAAGCCTGCCATTGCCGCCCCTGAAACCAGACGCGTCACTGCTGGCCACGGCGACCTGGCCGTAATGTCCTCCCCGGCGTCTTCCCATCACTTCCTCATAACCCGGTAGAATTCTTGAGAGGCCTGGCCTGAAACGACGAGGGTGAAGTCCGTCTGTCTTTTTTTCGTGTTGCCTTCTGTTGGAGTTACTTGAAGCGGTGGTCTGAGTGGGCACAGGCAGCGGATGCATTCGGAAGACCCTACCAGTGCTCTAGGGGTTTGTGCCTCCCATGTGTGTTTGAAAAACAAAAGTGACTCCAGATGGAGCTGGAAAATGGGACGGGATGCGGGATGCGGGGGTGGGTGCAGCTTTGCGGGGGGGTGTTTATTAATGTACTCGTGTTCACAGTGAGGCTGAAATGAGGTAACAAGGTTTCATTCCGGTTTCCTTGACTAGCAGATTCTCTAATCTGGGGAGACAAAGATCACCGTTGAGCCGTTTGTGCTGACCGGTGTTTCTGCCGGAGGAGATTACCGCGAACGCCTGGGTGAGGCTCCCAGAAAAAGGGCCCGTCTTGGAATGTGAACCGGCAGCCATGTTGCTTACTAATCCAGCTTCTAAGTACGCCACCTGCTGCCCTATTTGTTGGATGTTTTATTTATTTATTTATTGTTAAGCCGCCTCCTTTATTTTAACCCTGCCTCGATGGCTTCCGGACTGCAGTGATGGGGGAGGCTTTAGCGAAGTCGCCCGGCCGGAAGTAGCTGGTCATCGCCCCCTGTGAACCAGGCTCACTCTCGCTTCCGGTCTCTTTGAAGGACACATGCTCGTCTGAACCACATGGAGCCGCCGGTAGGGGGAAGATCTGAAGGTTTGGAGTAACAATCCATCAGAAATCCTCAACAGGCGCGATGATCTAATTCGGCCAGTCAGCAAAGGCCTTAGCGATCCCATCTGTATGTCGATTGGTCGGCTGCGTATCTCCATACAGCCCGACGATCCCACCCGCGACTTTCCAAGCCTTCTGACTCCCGATGCCAGCTTTGGCTGTTGGAGTTTTGCACCTTTTCCAGATTTTATTCACCTCAGCTCACCCTTATATTTTTTCTTTTTTTAAGTAACCTTGATTAAAAAGAGTCCTTGTGATCGCACAGGACAGATGCTTGCTGCAAATATTTAAACAGTCAACCGGTGTCCCATTTTCAACCTGTCTAATTGGAGATATTTTTGTTGCATCCATTTATAACTGCTGTTGTGTCATGAAGCGGGCGAGGATCCGTAGCCTTAACCCTGTGACCCCTGTCACAAAGCCTGTCTCTCTGTGGCCGGCGTGAGTCAGTAGGTTATGTAAGAGATACGGTGGTGGTTTAGAATGACCCGTGTTAGCTTTAACAGTGTAGCAAACCTCGAGGTAATAAGGTCGTAAAGCCTAGTATTTGGCAGGAAACCATGTGGTAGCAATTTGTGGATCTGTCCTAAAAGTGTTTTGTTAAAAATGGCTGCAATCCGTACTACTATGTGTGCACTGGTGAGTAATGATAGAGCTGCATTTAGTTTCGTAAAACTGTTTAGTGTCCCATAGGACCATCTGATGGAGCTGGACCTGAATTCTGGTATTTTATTTGCTGTGCGGTAGAGAATTGCATTGTTTTTGTTAATGATGTCATACCCCCCCACCACACACGCGCATACAGGTTTCAGTTTCAAAATATCTAGGAAAGATCTAACGTAGCTCCGCCATCCGGCCGAAAGTGGGGGGACACGAGAGGGGGGGCCAGGAGGCTCGTAAGCATGTGGCCTGCAGAGGGTGATTCTGGAGCATTGCGGGAGCCGGACCAGAGCCCGGCCCAGAAGGCCAACTAGGAGGGGGCGGGAATTGGAACACAGAATCTGGGCCGGGCCAAGTGGGCCCTCTGCAATGGCCGGCACACTGTAAAGGAGGGTGGATCCCCTCCTCTTCTTTCTCTGTGTTATGGGGGGTGGAAAGCTACGAGAGGTCCTGCCAACCCCCCCACCTTTGAGCCTCGCCCACATTGGCAAGCTGTGCCTCTGGTCTTCGTGGGGGAAATGGGAACCAGTGAGGCCGGTCAATTAAACCGTTAATGGGCCAGTGTGGAGGAGAGGGAGATCCTTGGCAGGTCTTACAGACCTCCGGCCTTTGTGTGGCGCCAGTTGCTAAGCGTGATTGCCGGGACTCTCCAGGCCGCCCCTTCTGCTTGGAGTATGGTGAAGAGCCCTTCCCTGAGCTTCTCGGCCGGCTTCGGCGCGGCTTTAATGCGGCAGGGAAGCACAGAGCGGCCTCTGTTCAGCCCGACGATGCTGCCTGTGGCCATTCACCTGTCACCGTGGGATAAGAGGAGGCTGACCTATCTGTATGCAAGGAAGCCTGCCCACCCCCCCCCAACTTAGCGTGACATTAAGAGTAATGATAAATATTTGCCATTCTTTGTTATTATTCTGACTTCCTAGGGAGTGTTGGTCGGTCGGCGGGGCGGTTTAGTTTTTGACCACATCATGTCACACTCCGCAGTGGGACAGCGATGGTGCCTCAGAGTCACGCCCCCCTTTTTCTGGTGGGTTAACAGCTTTGGTGGGATACTGCCAGTTCCCCGATATCCAGTCATGAGTGAACAGCCTGTCCCGTCCCAGCCGGCCCTAACGTTGCCATCCCCGTCTTCCAGAAAGCACACGTCCTGCTCGGATGTTTGCTTGACTGCCGCATCTTCACATCGACACCCGGCAGTCTGTCATCGGGGGGGGGGGGCGTGACTCACCGAGCTGAACAATGAGGGGCGGTGTTTTCCGCCATCTAAGGCTCACATGGTTTTTGCCGTGTGCACCGCGGGTTCTGTGGTCATAGAGCGTGTACGTATAGCCTTTGATCCGTGGGGGTGGCGTCTGTCACGGTCACCGGCCGCTGCTGTATTGCCGCAAGCAGTTGGACTGTTGCTGCAGCAGGGAATTATGGGGGTTGCACCGTTAGTTTTTTAATTTATGTTGACGGGGAACTTTAATGTAAATGTGTGGAGGAGACTTTCACCCTCAAGGACGAAGTCGGTGCGGGGGGGGCTAAGACAGAAGCAGAAAGGAAGCGGCTTGGCTGTGTGGGGGACATAGCCCCCGCCCCCCCCCCCGGGCACAGTGAGGGGCCAGAATGTCCGTGGCTCACCTGGGCCGGCCATCTGCCACGAGGGAGCTCGGCCTTCACGACCGCTCACGAAGTTACTGCCTGTCCGTTGCCGTGGTATTACCTGGCGACCACTTCTCTGGCTTGCTGGGACTGGCTGACTCCAGATTAGGACATGGGTTAGGGTCCTGATATTGCAGGATCAGGCCTTGGATTGTTGTGGCTCTAATCAGTAGCGGTGATTTCCTACTTTCAATTCATGCGTTTGTGTGGGGCCCCTGAAGTATGAGGGTCCCTGCTGGCCACAAACAGTTATTGCACTGGGAGCAGGCCAAGGGGGGCTTGAAGTGGCTTTTTTGAGTGGGGCCCCAGAATTGGAAACATCCGCCCCTAGCTGTAATCCACAGCCCTTAATAAACGCCGCCCTCACCGATTTGGGGGAAGGGAGATGCGGTTGCAACCCATTCATGGAGTTAAGAGCCCGTCATTATACTCCGTAGTTATTTTTGTCCTTTAATGCATTTTTAAGGGGCTTGTTTTAGTGATTGACCTTTGAATGTATATCGTTCAACTGTTATAGCCATCAGAATTAACATACCAAGCCATTCTAATAAAATCCCAAACTCCATGTCTAGACTGACCATAATTAATATTTTAGTTTGGATGTTCTTGCTTTTGACCTTTTTTAAAAGCATTCATCCCTGTAATGGCGGCGGTTTCATGTCTTACTTTATAAGATTGCTTTCCATGTAAATTTCTAATTATGACACTGGAGACCCTGGTGGTCAAGCGGGATTCGTTCTGTTATTCTGCTGGGACAGGCAGGCATGGACAGAATTGTTCATCCCTCCAGTCTGGAGTCTCCTTCGTCATTCTGACAGCTCTGTCTGACGGACGTGTCCGTACACGGCTGTGTTAGTGAACCGAGGCACACGGTACACTGCCTGCCCCCCCCCCCCCCACCTCACTTTGCTGTTCTCAGTCCTGGCTGACTGCCCACAGACACGCTCTTATCTCACTGCAGACAAAATTAAAAAGTGAGTTTTGTCCATTTATAATTCATGTGTGTAATTCGAGTGCGCTCCATGTTCAGGGATGTGAGTGACTGTGTTAAGCTTGCATAAATACTTGCGCTGTTGCGCTGCATCGTCATCCAGGTAGTTTATTTTCAGATCACAAGAGGCTGGGTTCTCTGGCTCTTTAATGGCGCACGTGTGTGTGTGAGCGGCTGGCTGGCCAGCCACGCACGTCTGTTTACTGTAACGTGTTCAAACACCTTGGCAGTGTTATGGAAATTTACGGATATTTACCAGACCTCAGTGTTTATCGTATTACCAAAGAGGCGTCGGAACACTGACAGAAGACTCCTCCGTGATTTAACTATAGTTTATGAAAATGCATTTTAGAAAATTTGAAAAATGTTATGTTCAAAAGAGGGAAACCCCACACATTACTGCGAGACTAAATGAATAACTGGAAAGCTCTTAAGAAACTCCCAGTGACAAACGGGCATATCTTGTTGTATCTGAGAGAGCGCACACAAGTTATCATGGCTGTTGTTGTGGTGTACAAGCTGTTTTGGCCGTCTGTGGTCCGGAACACTGAAAGGGAACAAAAAAACACTGTGGTCTTTGTTTGGTATCGCGTTCCTCTTGCTGGCACGATGGTATATGCTAACTGAGACTTGATGATACTCTGATACGGTATCTGTGGTGTATGTGTAAAGGGGTGGGTCTTTTGTGGCGACAAACGAGCCGACTGATCATGAGAGATCAAACCCTAGGTTATCTTGTGATGTTCCGGCACGCACCCACCTCGCCAGCACATTTCATCGCCCTCCCTTGGTGTTTTTGGGTGTAGTTACCATCCCAAATTTGTTGGTATCTTTCCCGCGAGCGACACGACAGACTCTCGAGTTTCATGGTGCCTCTGTCGTACCTGCAACTGTCCGTAAATGTGGACGCGTGTTCTTGGATTTAATTTGACCACACTGATTGACCGAGGTACTGGATCGGTGTGCCAAATACAGGGCACCACTGGCAACCCACCTGAGGTACAGACGCTAACTGATGCAAACGGGCAGGGGAGCATGGCTCTGTTACCACCAACCTTCCTTCGCACCTCCGAAACCACGGTTTAGCCCTCGCTAGCTGCCCTTGAAGGAGAGCTGGCTCTAGCCAGTATGTAGTTATGGTTTTGGGTGCCCGTCCTTGGCGGTTTGAGCGTCCCCTTATCGGAAGGCCCCAGTGCCACTCTGGGTTACATCCTGCCTCATGCTGATCAGCGAATCTCGGCTCAGCCCTTGAAGAAGTGCTTCTGTCCTCCCTCTTTAAGGGTCTGATTTCTAAAGCATCTCATCGGTATCTGACCTCACTAATTAGTGATATTGTGAATTTGCGGTGCTTGATGAATATATTAACTGTTTGTTTTGGTTATTGTTAGCCAGTAGGTAGCATTCCGATATGTCATGTTTGTGTTTTATACAGAGTTAGTTACTCTTTATGCACTGGAATCTGTAACTGTGACAGTCTTCCCTGGCATGGTGGTTTATCAGTCGTCTTTTCCCAGTTTTGTGTTTTTAATTAATGTTCCGGAAACGTATTAATATACGTTTTTAATATGAATGATTGTTCCTGGTTTGTCTGAAATGGAACAGAGTAAGGTCCATTATCCAGGCAAGGGATCCCTCCCCGGATGAAACGTGCACTTAATACTAGCTTTGTTGTGGAAATGCCCAACAAATCCTCCAACCTGAAAGGTGCTCTTAATGCAATTTTTTTGCGAAAATACCCAACAAATCCACTAACCCTAGACCTGCACATGAAAATACCCAACCAATCCACCAACCTGAAAGGTGTGCTAAATGCTAGCTCTGCCACCTGGAAAGGAAGTTGACTCGTATGTGGGATGGGGGTGGATTTGAAGTCCAGACGAAGACTTTGTGACTGTGGGGTCTGACTGTGGGGGTCTGTCCTTGGGGTAGCCTGGGGTGGGTGAGGGGATTTAATGTTTTCTAACCAGCAGTTGACCTACCTCCTTAGTAGATTTGAAGAATACATTCCTCAAGGAGATGAAGTCATAAAGGAAGGGGGGTGGGTTGGTTCTTTTACAGCCTGGTATAATTAGCGGTTGTATGAGCTCATAAATCCACAGCGACACGTGTTGGTTATTTTGGTGGCTTTGCTATGGTGCTGGATAGTAAGTAGCTTGCAGAGACTGGCATCCCCTTGGCATGATTCCAGCATATGGTGCCCTAAATTCACAAGGCTTTAATTGGCCTGAATCCAGCCCCTGGAGTTTTTCGGCATGCAGGTGGACCAGGTGGTTGTTTGTTCGTCACGCCTCACCCTCGTTGAGCGGAGTGCGGCGACGTCCGAGAAAAGTCCGTCTCCGCTGCGGGGTCAAATTCCACCTCTCCGAGGAGGTGTGTCCTTAAGCGCGATGGTTTATTGTTAGAGGAGCGGCCTGATGATTATCCACTATGATGTTGTTTCAGAAGCCCTGGGAGATAACGTCCTACCCGTCTGCCAGCGCCAACAGCAACAACGATAAGCCTTCCTTTGCGTCACCCATTGTTTTGTGCCTCGGGTTTCTTGATAGTGGAGAGATAAGTGCCCCTTACGCTGAATGTTGGGTCTTCTGCGTGTTCCTGACGCACAGGTTCTCTAGGCAGTCTGTCGGAGTAGCTTTGGGAAGCGTTGGTGAGACCGTTTCCCTGGCCCGTTTGGCTCGCGCTGTGTAGCCGTAGAATGCCCTGATATTTTATACGTTGCCATTAAATTCTCCTGGCCCCAATGTCACACCTGAAGGCCTCCTTCCTCCCTGTTATCGGCACGCAGGGTACTGAAAGGCGCCCGCATCGGTGGACGAAAGAACGCTGTGCGTCACGTTCCCGCTCGGAGTAATCGGTGCCGTCCAAGTCACCTTGCGATTGTATGTTCCAATAACGCATCAGCATGCTTATACACAGGGCTGTGGCCGTCTCCTACCAGCAGCATTGGTGCTGTTTGATTAAAGGATGACATTGTTTCATACCGGCCGGCTCCTTTGAGCCAATTGAAATACAGCTTCGCCCTGTCAGCATAGCAACACGATCAAGGTCTTAGGCCTGCGGGGTCAGATTTTAACCTGTTTGTGAATTTTATTTATTTATTTAAATAAGAAGTTTTGTGCATACATTGTGTAGCAGCAAAGACTGCATGACAGCCTGTCCGTCATATGCCGTTGAGGAATTCTGAGTTTACTCTGGTTAATATTTAACCAATCACACCGAAGAGCATGGGGAAGTACCTCAAAGCTCGTGACTACTTGAAATGAGGAGCAACCAGAACCAGAATCAACATTCCCAGCATGAGAGCACTGTGGCATAGCAGTGATGTTTAGGAAACTTTTTTTTTTTTTAAGAACTCTAAATTGCCACTTGTATTGCGCTAGAATGTGTCTTTCCCCCGCATCACACCCAGGGTGCTCCCCTGCCCCCTGCATCACACCCAGGGTGCTCCCCTGCCCCCTGCATCACACCCAGGGTGCTCCCCTGCCCCCTGCACTGTGCTCTACCGGATAAGTGCTTGGAAGATGGCTGGATGGAAGAATAAGTGATTAGTGTGCAGAGCTCCACAGTTAGATATCCTGTATTTTGTTAGTCCCCTCCACCTGCAGACGAGGCCTTCAGCTCTCACACCATGTTTATGAATATGGGCACCCAGCTAATGGTGCATCGATCAGCTCGGCCTTCCCGAGCTGCTGCTGTGGGATCCCTGTCTTCCTGCGGTCCTCCTCGGGTCAGCCACCCCGAGCTGCTGCTGTGGGATCCCTGTCTTCCTGCGGTCCTCCTCCAGTGTGCCATCTGCTCATTGGACAGCTGTTTGGACCTCAGTTCTCTCTAAGGAGGGCTTGGCAGGTGTACGTAGGCCTGGGGAGGGGGGCAGTGGTGTTGTACCGCACCCACCTGTCAGACTAAGCTCTAACGAACGTGTGTGTGTGTGTGTGTGTGTCTGTGAGCCGCCTGTCAGCATCTTGGGCCTCCCATGTCTCGTGCTGCGTCTGATGGGAGGGAAACACTGAGTAGTCAGTGTTGGAAGTGTTATCTGTGTCCAGCTCGAGACCGAGGGCAGGCAGAGGCGGAGGAGAAAGACAAGGTGCTTTCGTGGTCTGCAATGAGCTGAGCTAAGCTCCACCTCTCAGATCATAAAATCATAAGGTTATATTTTTGTGTGTCCAGCTTTAGGAAGTCATACAGTAATCAATAAGTTTTGTGAAACAGTTCTGCCAGAAAGTTATAAATATAAATACATATAAGTCCTGCAAAATCTTTAAATGATTTCTGCAATTTTATTTGTGTGTGTGTGAATAAATAAATAAATAATAATAAAGTTGCAGATATCAGCACATTTGTTTGGGGGGGGGTGGCGTGGTTGTGATTCTTTATCCATGAGACATACTTCTGGTAAATATTGTCTGGTCACAGTTAGTGATGCACAGGTTGCATTTGGGATTTGGGTGATGCTTCTGTATCCTATATAACCAGTAGCCAGGAAATGGAGGAAGCCAGCTCCCTCTGCTTTTGGGGGGGGGGGGAGGTCACGCTGACGCTTTAATTGGACCTAAATGAACATCGCAGCCTCGGGGGCAAATATAACCTAATTTGTTACGGATGTCAGAGCGATCTTGTCATGAACCGTCTGCCTCCTGAAGTGGGACGGGGGGTGGGGGGCAGGAGAACAACCAAATGAAGCATGGCTGAGTCATGGACACGTCTGCTGGCGGTCCTGCCTGCTTTTAGGGCTGGAATAGCAGGTTCTTACAGCTTAGTGTTATTATTTAATGAGGATAACTGGCATGGTCAGCTCTGTGTGTTTGGGTGGACTGTGATGGGATGGGAAGGAAGGGAAGGGGAGTGGTCCTATGATGGCACCACCATCACGGCTGTCTGCCTCGCTGCCTGATTTGGCATCCTGCTCCCCGCCTTGCTGGAGATGGGGGGGTTAAGTGATGCGTGTTGACCTGAACACGCATGACTGCCCATGAGGGTGGCCTGTCGTCTGTGTAGCTGTCCCAGCCGGCTGGGCCCGCCTCCTGTCACTTGATTGGTTCCCGCTGTGTGGCACAGTGGTGCATCCTCATCACCCCATTGGCTCCTTCCTCCTGATTAGAATACAAGCTGCGCTCATTCCTATGCCTTGTGATGTGGGGGGCTGGCTTCCCTGGTAGGTGACACTTTAGGCCCTCTGGTTTGCAGTACAGATACCAGCCCCCCCACCCTGCTAAACTGGTCAGGGAGAATCTCAAACTATGCTTTAATTAGCTATAATTGGATTGTGACACTAAAATAGTGACATCCTCCTGCGCTCGCTCTGTTCCCCATACCACAGACTTATGGGTAATTATGTCGAGGCCTATTTTTTAACCTATAGCCAAGCAAGGCTCATGGTGCTAAATATACCAGTCAGCACTTCAGCAGATGGATTAATAATCTTTAATAATATATCTCTCCGTCCCCCAACACCATCCTCCCCTCTCTCTCTATCCCCCATCGCCATCCTCCCCTCTCTTTCTATCCCCCATCGCCATCCTCCCGTCTCTCTCTATCCCCCAACGCCATCCTCCCATCTCTCTCCATCCCCCAACGCCATCCTCCCGTCTCTCTACCAGCCATCGCCATCCTCCCCTCTCTCTCTATCCCCCAACGCCATCCTCCCGTCTCTCTACCACCCAACGCCATCCTCCCGTCTCTCTACCACCCAACGCCATCCTCCCGTCTCTCTATCCCTCAGCGCCAACAGCCCCTCTCTCTCTATCCCCCAACGCCATCCTCCCCGCTCTCTCTCGCCCCCAACGCCCA
>JAODKN010000134.1:7652825-7662854 GCA_026774425.1 Petrocephalus zakoni
CTGATACGAGACTGGACTTCAGACGTCTGCTCTCTCTATCTCCCCCAACGCCATCCTCCCCTCTCTCTCTATCCCCCAACGCCATCCTCCCATCTCTCTGTGTCCCCCAATGCCATCCTCCCCTCTCTCTCTATCCCCCAACGCCATCCTCCCATCTCTCTCTATCCCCCAATGCCATCCTCCCCTCTCTCTCTATCCCCCAATGCCATCCTCCCATCTCTCTCTATCCCGGCTATCCTCCCATCTCTCTTTATCCCCTAGCGCCATCTTCCCATCCTCGCAGCCGCTCTTCAGGTATCCGCAGCACCGGGGCTGACAGACACATAGGTCTGGTTATTTCAGGCCGTGTCCTTGTCCCTGTCACAGGGTGATGCATGGCTGTGTCCCGGGGGGAGGGGCGGGCGAGGGGGGGCAGTTCTATCCTTCTCATGCACTTGTCGCATTGCTTAAATGTCTGCTGTGCCCCCCCACCATTCTGAAAAGTCAGCTGTCAGACTGTACAGCGGTATGTGAAGTAAGCCCCCCCCCCCACCCCATGTCAGTGATCATCTGACTTCTGCTATGTGGGAAGAAATGTTGGAGGGTCTGTGCCTCAGCCCTGGGGGGGGGGTCCTGGGCGCAGTGGTCAGCACCAGCTGCCTCCCCAGTTGCTCGCCACGGTGCAGCTACAGTGTCAGGTTCTGGCACACGCCTGCAGGGCTTTCCAGGACCCGATCTGGGACACTTGCTTGGGCTGCAAGGTGGGCTGCAGGGCTAATGTCTAATGGGGGTGGGGGGGGTACCTATGCCCCTCCACCCGTAATCACCCAGAGCTCTACAGTAACGTGGTGTTTGACACAGCGCTGCTCTGGTCAGGAAATTCAGAGGGCCATGTGTATGATGTCGTGGGGAGGGGTTAGTGCTTGATGGCTTTTTTTGTAATCAACAGTGTTTATCAACAGTGTAATTCGTTATGTATTGGCTGTTTCTGCTGGGTCCCTATCTAAAGTTGGTGTCAGAATCACCGCTGTGATGTCACAGTCCATAGTTACATGCCAAGCAGCCATGGCCAAGAACAGTCCCCCAGGAGTTTGGTTTTACTTTCATACATTAAAAAATAAGCAGTAGGATTTGATGTCCCCTAAATATATATTTGTATTTTTTCCCACATGTATATCTGTGCATCAGTGTGCTTAAAACCAGATCAGACTGAGCCTGAGATATGCTCCTTTGGTGCTCTTTCGTGGCTGAAACGTGCTTCTTCCGGCCTGAAATGCACTCCATCTGGGCCTGGTACTATAATCACAGTTGTCTGCAAAAAATATATTACAATTCCAAATATATGACACTTTTACTGGCATTCTGAGAAAATGTTTCATAATTTTTCATGCCTACAGGACCGCCGGACATGGACATTAAATGTTGCATTAAATGCTGCTATGTTTTGTCTTGACACAATCGCATAAACGTCCAAAAATTTGTTAAACTAAAAATCGGATTACTTTTTGTATTGTAAAAGATGTGAAACTGGAATCCTGGGACTCATTTATGTCAATAGGTATGGTGAATTTTAAAATAAAGTAAAATTATTATCACGTAACTGAGCAAAGTCTCTACGGTGAGGTAATTGCGGTGTCCCAGGTTGAAGTTAGTTTCACGGTTTACTGAAAACTGAAGCAGATGGTGTGGACATTGCAGGGCTGTTCAGCCCTTTGAAAGCCCTTGAGAAACCAGCAGAATGTTTGTAAAGCATTGGGAGACTGTAGCCAATCGGTCCCGAGTGCAAACACTGAATTCTAACGGCTAGCTGCCACCCCGAGCCCTGTCGCCCATCCCCGTCTGCGATGTCCCCGTCTGCGATGTCCCCTTTGCTGACAGTGGCTTGGCAGTCTGACATGGGAAGACCCCCTTGGTGACTCTGAGGGTCACGGGGAGAGCCTGGCTGCTGGGTCTTTGGGTTGGCCATCTTGGCTGTATGTTACAGAAAAAATATGAATCTAGGAAAATCAAGTGTGATGCTTTAAGTAAGGATCCAGGTAAAGATGCAATGTAAAACACAACCACTGCAAATCCTATTGTCACAATTTCTACCAAAATGCTGTCATGAGACAATGGATCTGACCGAAATCCCAAACTTCTTTGGGAAAAACAGGGGAAAAAAATGTTACTCTCTTTTTTTTGGCAGATGTCAGTGTGGCTTGTTTTTATGGATACGGTCTTAGCGTTCTGGATTCATAAAGTTCAGTTTCAGTTCCCACGCGTTCCTGTGGCTTCTGAGTGGCGTCCAGGTTAATAACTCGCACTGCCTTCGAGGGTCTCAGCAGGTGGGGCAAATGCTATCCACTGTATTTTTCACTTAAGAGTTAATATGTATGGTTTGTATTTATGCCTGTCTAAAAATGAATAACCCAAGGATCATTCTTGAGTCTTACATTGTTTTTTTTCCCCCCTTTTCCATATAATTTATTAGACATTTTACCCAAAGAAATGTGCAATTGAGAAAGCGGTGTCAGCCTGTCCCAGGAGCTACTGGGGGTGTAGGACTTTGCTCAAGGGCTCAACAGAGATGTGGCTGCTCTGCCAACCCTGGGATCTGAACCAGCAACCCTCGGATCTCACAGACAGTGTCCAAGCCCACTGAGCCACACCCCCCGTGGTGTCGGTCATAGGAGCTTCATGTCATTGGTTTGGATCTTTCTGGGGTGATAAATGGTTGGCTGCGTCTGTTTGGTATGGATGCTGGGGAGGGCGAGCGAGCAAGTGAGTGAGAAATGGAGAGAGGGATGGAGAGAGGGATGGCGAGAGGGATGGAGAGAGGGATGGAGAGAGGGATAGGGCAGCTGGCTGACACTGAGGAGGCGTAAAGCATTACTGCAATGCAGCAGCAATCGCAGGCACTGGTGTCACGACTATTAATAATGCTCCCCCCCCCCTGCCGGCTGTGGTTATTTATAGACCGGGGGGGGGGGGGCACTGTGTCCTGGAAATGGGGTTAAAACCCAGGTTTCAAGCTGTGTGGTTTGACGCGTTACGGTGCCGAGCATCGCCAAAACCAGCGCCATCGCTAACCATGTCGGCCTATAGCAGGTCATTTCGTGCGAAGGATGGAGGGGGTCTTGTTTGTTTGTTTGTTTGCTCTTTTCGGAAGATGGCACGGCGGGGGGGGGCCCCAGTCTCGTCTCCTCGCAACGCTCATAAAACCGTCGGAGACGGAGGCGCGGCGCACATCTGCAGGAGCTGCATCCATCTCCATGGCAACCGGCCGTCAGCCGAAAGTGGTAACGAGTTCGGCTTCCTGTCGACTTCTCGGCTGTGGCTGGAGCGTCGGCAGGGCCGGCGGGGGGGGGTAGTGAGGGAAGGGAGGCACAATTAAAAACATATTTCTCTGCTGTCTGCTCAGAGTTCCACGGAGGCCTGAATTACTGTGCTATTGAAATATTTGCTTATTAAGGTGAACGGGGAGGGGGGAGCCATTAGCTACCCGTGGATATGTTTTCCTTTTTTATCGTCATGGTTGCTGCCTAGGAACAAACGAGGCCCCCGGGCCGTCCTGCGTCCTGCCTGTCTGGGCCTGTCACTGATTGGGGGTGGGCCCCTGCTATAGCGCTGCACAGCCTAGCCGCATTGCTCGTTTGCCGGTCGCTTAGCAAACGCTCGTGCCCCGTCCTCTCATACCTCGCATGTTTGTTGTTTAATGACCCCGTCCAGGATGCTTCTTACTCCAGGCTTCAGCTTTGGAGACCCCCCTCCCCCCTCCCAAGTACCAATGACGTGATGTCATCTGTTGGCACCTCGGGCCTGGCCCTGGTGGCCCCTGGCGGCCCCCTCCGCCTCGCGTGTTGTCGGCAGCTGCCCCTGTGCCCCTCTCTTGCTGAATGAGGCAGTTGTTTTCTGCGGAGGATAGCGGACACGGGGAAGGGGTTTTTTTTACCACCCCGTCTACGTTCCTGCTTTCGCCGCTCAGATCAATGGCTCCTCTCCGTCCTCAGCTTTCGGTCCATGCTTGACCCCCGTTTCTGGGTGCGAAGACGCAGGACAGGATACACAGAAATAAAATTTAAAAAGACAAGTAGTGGAACTTAGAAGCCGTAACCCAGTCCTCGATTCCCCGCCCCCTCGGCCCTGATACCCACGATGTCCGCCCTTGGGCAAACAATCCAGGCCTCGTCTCGGACCCGGGAGCAGAGTGAAAAGGGGCCTCCCAGCAGGGGTGGGACTGTAACCCAAGGCGGCAGCTCTGAAAGGCAGAGGCGCGGCCCGCGCTCGGTGTTGGGTGACGGCCCCGGCCTCGCTCTCCTGTTACCCGGTTACCGAGGACGCCGTGACAACAGTAGCACAACCTTGACCCAGTGGAAAATCCTGCCTGGTTTTGGAGGGGGGTGGGGGGTGCAAGAGAAAGATGGATGGGAGAGAAATTAATAAACCAGGACTGGGTCCTGGCACTCTGAGGTCCGTAGCTGCGGGAGAATGGTGCAGGTGCCCATTGTGTGGTATGGTGTTTCACCAATAGCGTGTGACACCCATCTCTCCCCCCCAAGAGTTTTTTAAAAATGCAAGGCTCTTTTATTTATCTGAGTCGGGTCAGGCATCGTTATCGCGTGGAAGAGACTCACGGTTTACCAGAGGCATTGTGTGGGGCTAACGTGACAGGGGGTTCGGGCTGCAAAGAGTCCTTGCTAATGTAATAAGGACAGGCATGGGGGGGTTGCTGATCCTGTTTCATATAGGTCACATACACAGATTTGGGTTTAGGGATATGGAGGGTGGGGGGGCAAATGTAAAATGGAGAATCATGGCGGGGGGGGGGCAGGGAGTCTCACATGTCACTGCCCCTCTCCACCCTCTGTGACTCCTAGTCTGGTTACATTTGTCCCTATAAGACCTTATACTCTTTAGGTCACTGTTTGCCAGTCTGGTCCGTGGGGACCCCCAGATGGTCCACTTTTTGCTGGGAGGGAGCTAAAACATGCGGCGTCTGCGGCCTCGAGGACAGAGTTGGGAAACACCAATGTTACCGTTTTCCCCACTGTATAATAAAACATTAAAAGCACTGATGTTTTGGAACCTCCCTGTTGTGATTTAGCTGAATAGTTTGTTCCTTAAACCCCCCTCTCTTTGCGAGTGGTACAGTCCAGCAGCTAGCCAATGCGGTTCCTGTCCTGACTGCTGGCATGAGCCCCTAAGGGCCTCGCTCGCTCATATGCAAGGGCCCGCGGTGATATTGTCCCGACCACGCTGCCGAGAGTACGCTGGCCGGGGGTGCATGGGCGTGGCTGGCGGGGGGGGGGGGCCCCGGCGCGTGGGTGCTGGGGGGGGGGCGGGGGCTCGGGGGGGGGGGGGGGCGGGCCCCCCCGCAACAAACTACTTCGAGCTCCAATTTCTTCTTTTTTGGTGTGGTGAGGCAATTCTGGCTTGGTGAAATGACACCCGCCCCCCCGGCCTACTCTCCCCCGCCGTCCCAAGCAACTGAAACCTGCAGCACAAAAGGCATTTCTCATTCTGGGATGACATTACATGTCACTTCCTGTGGGGACAGGCTATTCATTGCCCGGGCGAAGCGACGATCGTCCCAGACACGAACGCAGCAAGTGTTTCATCTCCCACCACCCCCACCCCAGCTCCCCTGCTGAGGAACTAACAAAAAGAACCCAGCAGAGTCCTCAGCTGCCTCTTGCCCAGAAGGACGGGGGCCCCTCTTTTTGGGAGCCCCACGCCAACTGCCCGGCATCTGAAGTGTCCTCCTGTCAGGTTGCTTTTCATCACAGCTTGTGATGTAAACATGCATTCTTAGAGAGAGTGCTGCAGTAAGGAGTTGTGTGATGCTGATGTATACCCCCCCCACCCCCACCCCAGCCTACAGGAGCATCCTGAGACCAGCATGTTCATGAGGGACAGTGTCACTTTGGGGGGGAAGGGGGAACGGGGTTTTGTATGGCTGGAGGCCCTACAGTTCTAGAGGAGCCCGGTCATCTTTATGGAGGTATTTTAGAAGGAATTCTGCACTCCTTCCTGGCCCCACTCCCCCCTGTCAGAGAATGAGGTCATCAGCTGTGTTTGAATCCCCCCCCGTCGTTACCTCCGCACTCCCCAGCCAAACAGGACGTGTGTGTGTTTGTTAAAACTGGTGGTATTATGGGAAAATGCCACGAGTGCAACACTTTCTCCAGAGTGGTCCAAATCCTGCTGTTTGTTACCATTTAAGGTGTGATATTCCCATACACGGAGCGACGAGCTGGTGTTAATTGCTTTGTTCTTGCAGTGTTATGCTTATAATTAATATATTTCCCATCAGGCTTCACTCTTATTTTGTGAATTTCTTCTAATTTTCACCCCCCCCAGAATTCATTGAATGTTGTAGAGTATGAGTGTTTAAAAAATATCTGTACAAAAGAAAAACCTGGAAGATTAAAGATGTGGATATTTCCTAACAATGGAACCACCCCTCCTCCCCCACATTGGTTTAGTCTGATGTTAGTGGTCATTGTTTGCCATTAGGTGACACTATGGGAATCGTGATTTGTGGCATTGTGGGTAACCTGGGCGTCTGGCCTCTTTTCCAGGTGGCACCCGTGACATAGGCTCCGCCCTCACCAGGATGTGCATGCGGCACCGGAGCATCGAAGGAAAGCTGCGGCAGTTCTCCATGTAATGAATCCATTTGCAATCTGGGCCGATCCATCTGAAAGGCGGGGGGAGGGGGTTATTTGAGGGAAGCCTTCCAGCCCGCTGCAGTAGCCCTCGACGCCAGCTTTACCGCCCCGCCGCTGGGAGCAAGCCTCTAATTTCGAGGGGCGATCTGGAGAAAAACATTCCTCTCGAGTCATGCCATAAATCAGCGGCCTGTGCCGTCTCTGCCTGGAAAAAGCCTGTGTGGCCCAGGCTCTAATTTTAGACACGTACAGCTGTGTCCTCTCTGAAGTGAAGCACATTTCACAGAAAGGCTCAGTCGCGTGTCAGGCTCCAGTAAACACTGAGCTTTAATCTGACCACTTGTATCTTATTATTATTATTATTATTATTATTATTATTATTAATAATAATAATAACAATAATTTTCTATTATTTCTATTTATCCTCCCCTGTAGGGTCTTCTTGGACTGCCTGATAAATCCTCTGCAGGACCAAATTGAGGAATGGAAGAAGGGGGCAAACGCACTGGACAAAGACCACGCCAAAGGTCGGCCCCTGCTGGCGTGGAGGTCTCATTGCCTCTGTGCCCCCCGCCCTACTTTCATATTGGCCAAGTCTCCCCCCCCCACAAAAAAGCTCGTAGTAGTACATAGCTCAGGGCATATTAACACATTTTATGAATATTTTGAGAGGAGTTAGAAATTAAAGTGCAGATATGAGACCCTGGACCATGGGGTTCCACAAGTGGGAGTGGGGTTCCACAAAGGATTTAGGAGGTGCTGAGAGATGTCTCATGGCTGATTTATTAGAAGGAGATTAGTTTAGGATCTAGGGGACAGCCATGCCAAGGGCGTCTCTGGCAGGTTGGAGAGCTCGCATCATCTTACCGTCTGTCATCTGCAGAGTACAAGAAAGCCCGGCAGGAAATCAAGAAGAAGTCCTCTGACACCCTGAAGCTACAGAAGAAGGCTAAGAAAGGTAAGCTGCCCCCCGTTTCCGTGCGGCGGTCCTGCTGAGTCGCACGCCCTGCGATCTGCCGCGTGCACGCAGGCTTTGCCACTGATCTCTTCTCCTCAGCATATGGACTGCCAGCTGTAATTGACACCGCAGCAGGACCTTCCATACCAGATCCATAACAAAAATTCCATGACTTCTGCTCCTTCCCCAGCAGAGATTCTTGCTGTTAAATTCCATTTGGTGCCGGTGGTCCATATCTTAGGGCATTATAAACGCGATGCAGACTCTGAAACTTCATTCGGAGTCACGGTCTCCTTTCCACACTAGCGTCTCATACACCCGCCTCCACGTATGAGTTCCTTATCCGTGTCTAGTTGCACATAACTCATTATTTTAGTAGCTATATTTAATAACAGCTGTATTAATTGGGTTAGGGCTCCTTGCTTATCCAGGCTGGCTTGTTACTTATGAACACAGGCATCTCTGAAGGTGACCTGCCCAGGCTGTTAGGCGCATTACAGCTGATATAAATGGGGGGTGGTGATTTGTTGCTTTTATTATTTTTTAATTGCTTGTAGCTCCTGTTAAAGTGCGTACGGCTTCGCTGCTGATGCACTCGTACGCTGCTGTGAAGACGGCGGTGCTCAGCTGCCGTTCCTTTGTGCGCTCCATTCCCTTGGGGGTAAAAACAATGATTCGCATTGTCCTCCAGAATGGGCTTTTGGGGGGGGGGTCCTTCCAGTTTCTTCATATTTTTGTCAGAATGATCGGTAACATGTTCCTGAATTCCCACACCCGCTTTGGAGGGTGAGTGAGTTCTTTAGTGTATTAAAGGTGAGTGAAACCCCCCCGGGCTGCGCCCCCCCCCACGCGATCCCGCGCCGCGCCGTGCACTTGTTTACGTGGAGGTGGCTGTATTTATATCCGCCTTTCTTTCGCCTCTCCAAGAGCGCTCAGGTTGTTCGTAAGCAGGGAGGTCAGGGAAATTCCTGACATGTACGAGACAAGCCCCCCCCCCCACGCACCGTATCAGGGCCTAATCGACACGCTCTCCTCTCTGCACCTCTCTTCCTTATCCTATCCCATCCCATAATTCTCCCCCTCTTGCCAGCTGATGCTCTGGGTAAGTCTCTCTCTCTCTCTCTCTCTCACTGCCTGCACCCCCTTCCTTCTCTTCTGTCCGTCTGTCTGTGGTCTGGGGGTCACCTTCCTCCTCCTGCACTATTGTTTGTTTGTTTGTTTGTTTGTTTTGTATTTGCCTCGCACTCCGATTCCGGTGGCTTCCGGACGCCCGGCACAGCCGGAAATGGAGCAGTGGTCAAAATTGCACAACTAAAAAGAAAAATCTGCATTTACAACTCTCATTTTAAAAGCCATGCTCCACCTGTCTCACACAGTGGCGGGGCACGGCGCCGTCTTCTGGCCATATTTAAATTTCATATCCGCTCCAGTGCTTTCAGTGGGGATGCTATTTCTGTAACAAGAGGGGGTGGTGTGTCAGTAAAAGAATCATGACATTCATTATTACCCAATTTAGGCTCTCGCTTGATCTTGCTACTTCGGGGATTAGCTCTCAAAGACTCATTCCTTAGATGTCCTTTCTTAAATTTCAAAGTAAATGGTACCATTTATTGCTGATTAAATATTTTGGCTGTTTTGTACATGTACACACTCCTCTCCGACTGGGTCACTCTGAACTATTTGTTTTATACAAATCAGTCAGAGGCAAATGAAAACGGGCTTGACTGCCCCCCCCCCGTCCCGCCCCCCCCCAACGGAGCCTCGGGATTTCTGGACTGTTTTCTTTGTCAGGCCGGACGCGCATTTAGCTATCAAATGCACGGCTTAGATTTTTGCTTGAGAATCCCGAGTGGGCAGTCCTTTGGCGTGTAAGAGAGTCCAGGTGGGCGGGGTATGTGTTTTCCGGGACCCGTCACACCAGCGAAGAGAACGGCACAGAGGCGGTAGTTTGACGTAAAGGGACGAGCAGTGAATTTACGAGTGCGGTCACCGTGCGGTGTGAATTGTAGCCTCTCGCTCTCGCCGCATGCCTCTGGCTAAAAGCTGCCCGCTGCCCCATTTTCATTTTCTGAAGGGCACAGCTTAATCGCTGCGATTTCTAGAGCAGCAATACGTGCTTCCTGACCTATATCCGCGAGGCACATACCCGCCGTGGCAGCAGTAAGTCCGCCTAAGCGCGGTCGCGGACATGATGGTCCTGACAGGAGGACGAGCCAGGCTCTCGCATACCCGTCGTCCTGGTGACGGTTTGCGTAAATCCCGGATTTAATGGGGTTTCTCAAGCAAAGCTCCCCCGTCCAGTTGATGCTTGTTGACTTATATTAACCTGACTTCTGTGCCGTCTTGCCTCCCCCTCCGCGTGTTGGCCGGCCCCCCCCCCGGGAGAGGCCGGGGGGGGGGGGGGGGGGGGGCTGGGGGGGGGGGGGGGGGGGGGGGGTGGGG
>JAODKN010000134.1:7667355-7683148 GCA_026774425.1 Petrocephalus zakoni
CCCATCGCCCCGCCCCCTGTCTCTAACAGCAGTCTGAACAGCGTAAACAGCAGCGACTCGCGATCCAGCGGCTCTCACTCTCATTCACCCTCCTCGCACTATCGCTACCGCAGTTCCACCCTGCCCCAGCAGGCCCCCGGCCGCCTCTCCAGCATCTCCTCCCATGACTCGGGCTTCATCTCCCAGGACGCCTTTCAGTCCAAGTCCCCCTCTCCCATGCCCCCCGAGAGCACCCTGCAGGTGAGCTTAACACTGTCAACGTGAACCTGGGGGGGCTGCCTCACATAACTAATGCGCAGAGGGCTGGGGTGGATGTCTGTGGGGATTAGTGTCTATATATTAAGCATCTATATATTACTTTGTGTGTGTCTATATTTAATATATAAGTATCTATATATTACTGTACATTCACTTATACTTTTTAAATTATAGACTATGTATATAATAATATCACATGATCAAACTGGCCTCAGGAAGACCCCTAATGATAGCATCCAACCGTCTTGTAGGGCGACACACTAAACTGGTGTGACACAGCCACCCCGCCATTCCTATGCTGGGTTGGGGGGGGTACTTGGGTTTCTTCAGAACCCCGAGGATAGTGGCCTCCCTGTGGTCAACTGCTTTGGTGCTTGAAGGCTGACCACATTTAAATAGCAGATATCGTTTTACAGCCGTGCACATATGCAAAAAAATTCCCCAAGGCTTGTGAGGTCATCCTGGGTTTATGGGGAGGGTGCTTGGGTTCCACTGCGGTCTCAGAGCCTTCCCGCCCCAGCCACTTTGCCTCCATGCAGACTCCATGCTGTTTTATTACGTCCCCTCACGCTTTCCTCTCTGCAAATGCAGACTTCTCAGGCTCCCTAACGAGGCTCCCTAACGAGGCTCCCTAACGAAGCATCCCGACATGGCTCAGCTTTGACACCCGCTTAAGCCTTAACACTGACTGCCCAGCTTTCCTTACAGGCTTTCATAGTTCACTTTTAGACTCTTCCTAATTTTCGCCCCTCTGCCCCACCACCCCACGTGTGCCTGTGTGTGTGGCTCCATAACGACACCCTCCCTAACATCACTCCCCCTCCTCACTAACTCGCCCTGTGTGTGTCACCGTGGCGACATGTGCGTGTGTGCGCCCCCTGGCTGTGAAACCCTGCAGGCTTCCTCCAGCTCTCCCTCCTCGGACGCCTCTGAGACCTGCCAGTCGGTCAGCGAGTGCAGCTCCCCCACATCCATCAGTTCGGGCTCCACCATGGGCGGGGCCCTGGCCTCCGCGGAGAAGGTGAATGGCCAGCAGGGGGCGCTCCTGCCCCTCCGGGAGCCACCCAAGGTCACGCGTTATAGGCGGCGTACATAGGAACACGTCATCCTACAAACTAAAAGTGCGCAGCGGGGAGGTCCATCGTGTTCATTCCCATTCCCGAGTTCAGTTGTTTTTTTTCCCACCTTAACACAGTGTTAGTTATTTTTATGGTTTGCTATTTATATGATTTCTCCATTTTCTTGTTGTGTTTTATGTATTTATTTTCATTTTTTTTTCATACCACATTGTAGTTGTCAAATGGGTATGATCACCACTCACTCAGTGAGGCCCCCTACCTGGTCGGAGTGGGGTTGGGGGGCACCTTCCCATACTTCCCAGCCCCCTCTTCCTCAGTCCCCCACACTTCGGCCGCCTCCACCCGGCCGTGGTCCCGGCCCAGCTCTGCCCTGCTCCCCGACTACCCCCACTATTGCACCATGGGGCCAGGCATGATCCCCTCTTCCAAAGTCCCCAGCTGGAAGGTTTGTCCGCTCGCCCTTCATCGCTCTGCTCCTCCTCTGTCCCTCTCAGGCCTCTCCACAAAGGCTTTCCAAACACCCCTTTTTGAGTGTCTCTCCCTCTGCTCGGTGAGCCTCTATCAGATGTCCAGCACTCCTCCTCACACATTCCCTTTGTCTTCCGTCCCTTCCTCTCCCTCGCTGTTCACTTGGGCCGCTATTCCTGTGTTCTTCTGCACCTTACGATCTCCCATGCACATGAAGGCCATGCACGGTGGCGTCACTGTATTAATGCACACTGCTCAATTAATTGCGAGTGAGTTCTGAAGACGCTCCCCAGGGAGCTTTTATGAGTCTAGAAGGGCAGGAAATTGGCTTTTATCATCCTTGTCAAGTGCATTCACTGACAAGAAAAGTGTCTTGCAAGCTGAAACGGGAGGTATGGTGTTCATTATGGAGTGCAGACGCGTACACTACAAAGTCTCCAATCCTGCTGGTTTTTGGAAAGAAGACGGAGTCTTTGGTACATTTCAGCTGTATTTAGCTGCTTCTTGGCCAGGGCTTCTGTAATGTTTGAGGTTAATAGGGCAGGTGTAGCGTAGTAGTATTTTTGTTAGTATTGCTTCCTCACTATGCTCTCCCTGTTTCATTCTCTCGTGCTTCTTCCGCTTCTGCAGGACTGGGCCAAACCAGGCCCTTACGACCAGCCCATGGTAAACACCCTGAGGAGGAACAAGGAGAAGCGAGAGGCCGGTGAGCCGGGTGCTATGGGGGGCCCCGGCCACTGGGAGGACCCCCAGAAGGCCAGGAGCGTGGCCACACCCACCACGCCCAAGGTACTGCAGAGAGCACGTGATTATCAGTACCTTCTCCCATGCCATCTGTTTAAGTGGGCAGCCATGCTAATGCGGCCTACCCCATATTCTCCGTGCCCCAGGCGGAGGAGGCAGAGGCCCACGAGGAGCTAGCCCTGGCGCTGTCCCGCGGTCTCCAGCTAGACCCCCAGCGCTCCAGCCGGGACTCCCTGCAGGGTTCCAGTGGCTACAGCACCCAGAGCACCACGCCCTGTTGCTCCGAGGACACCATCCCCTCCCAGGGTAGCGGTCCCACTCGGTCACCCACACAGAGTGCCGGTGCTCACCTCCACTCAGACTATGCATTCATGTGTGTGTAATGGCCACAAACAGTCATTACACTGAATATTAAATAAACTCGTTCCTTATTAAAGAGATGCTGAAGCAGCATGTTCTCCTAACCAGCTAGCTAGCTGTGAGCATATGGACATACGACCAGAACACCATTAACAGAATGGTCATTAACCCTTTCTGTTTATTTTAAATATTGGTAGAAATTTAAGTGCAGCATTGACCTATTATGATCTTTGTTTGTGTCTTAAGTGAAAGATACGGGTTAACCTATGAAACTACCATCCAAGGTCACATGACTGCAGCCATGTGACCTGATGCCCACCGTGAACATGCCCGTCTGTTTTCCTTCCAGTGTCTGACTACGATTACTTCTCCGTGGGTAGCGAGCAGGAAGTGGACCAGCAGGAGTTTGACAAGTCCTCCACCATCCCGCGTAACAGCGATATCAGCCAGTCCTACCGCAAGCTGTTCCAAGCCAAGCGACCAGCCTCCACCGCTGGGCTGCCCTCCACGGGGGGCCCTGTCATCGTCACGCCAGGCGTGGCCACCATCCGCCGCACGCCCTCCACCAAGCCGTCGGTGAGGCGGGCGCCCAGTACCGGAGGCCCCATCCCCATTAAAACGCCAGTCATTCCGGTGAAAACGCCCACGGTGCCCGACCTTCCGAGTCCTGGCTTCTCCAGCTTGGGCGGAGCATCTGAGGAAGGGGATGAGCCGGCCAGTCCTGGGTCACCAGAACCCGGAGGGGAGAGCGACCAGCCGGGGGTCCTGCCCTCGGCCTCCTGGAGCGGCCAGGCCTCCACCAACCCCCCGGGGGCCCTGCCGCAGCTCACCAACCCTGAAGGAGACACAGGAACACCAGAGGATCCGGACGAGCAGCTGGAGGAGGCGGACTCTTTCGATGTTCAGGGAGATGACATGCTTCTGGCTATCCGCCGGGGCGTGAAGCTGAAGAGGGCGACAACCAACGACCGCTCTGCCCCACGCATCGCATAGGGTGCGACGGCGAGCGAGTCTCCCAGAATGCCGCAGTGTTCACAGGCCGTCCTCAGGCATCGTGCATTCCAGTGTGATTAGGAGGAGGCAGAGTAATTACTATAATCATGATAATAAATAATAATATAATAAATAAATTTCAGCTTTCGGTTCTTGCTTCAGAAGTAGGCAGGGGAGAGCAGTTTATCCTTTTAAGATGAGAGGCTGACGTCACATCTGTTTGTTTTCATCGGGTGTAGAAAGCAAGTGTCTGGTTCTTCTGTCACCTCAATGCCTCTGTATCCTAGTTCAGGCTTTTCACATATTCCAAGAAGGATGTATTTTGTTCAGAGCCTGGCGATGTTTTTATTTGCTCTTTACTTTAAAGTATTATTTCTATATTCTCCAGTTAGGTCACTTCAAATAGACCATGCACTCAGTAGCAGTGAAATTGTTTTTCTCAGAGCAGATGGCAGTTAATGGCGAGCAGTGCATTGTGGGCAATTCGCCGAATCCTACAGAATCCCATAATAAGGTTGTGTGCCACGACGATATAACATACGGTTATAAACTCAGATATTAAAAAAAGAATACAGCCAGCTCTTCAGAAAAATCCAAATGTATACTCTTTATAAATATGTTTAAATGCTTTAGAAAAGGCTGCTTTGCTTTTGTTCTTTGT
Source organism: Petrocephalus zakoni (assembly GCA_026774425.1). Lineage (NCBI taxonomy): Eukaryota > Metazoa > Chordata > Actinopteri > Osteoglossiformes > Mormyridae > Petrocephalus > Petrocephalus zakoni. Next base: position 7,671,919 of record JAODKN010000134.1, read on the forward strand.
AGGTTTCTATTTTAACTGAGTCTGATGTGCATGCAGCCTGACCACTCTCAGCGGTTTGCTCTTGTAAAGACCTCATAAGTAATGATGGATACACACAAGCTTTTCTCCACAAAAACATGCACTATTGTTGTCATTATTTTTAATGATACTGTCCTGAATTGGATACACAGCAGTGGCAGCAAAGCCTAATAAGTACAACACTGTAAATACTTAAAAAGTCTAAAATCTTGGGATTAATTTATTCTCTTTGGTTTAAACATCCTTACAGCTGAATTAACGCTTTCTCATATGTTGTGTTTATCTTATATTAATATATAAATCTTTTGGACTCTTGAGGCCTTTTGCTGTGAAATGAACACAGCATATTTAAATTCTGTGGCCAGCTGCTTGTCGTTTTGTTTATTTCTGTGCAGGTACGCACCTCCCTGTAAGCTCGGTTCTGACTAGAGGAGGACCTGACTTTCTCTTAATGTCCTCTAGAGGGCAACAGATTTCAGTGCCCAGGTGAGCATTTAATTATGCAAGCCATTAAATGGAGCATATTTCACTGAGGCTTTAACTTGTGTTAATGTTCTGTCTTTCTGTTATTGGCCTCGTTCGGAGTTCTGTATGACCAGAGTGCGTGTAGATCCACAAACTGCATACCGTGCATGTCACGCACTGTCCGCACATGTGACCCAGTCATGGTTACTCCCGGAAGCACACCTACAGTATTGTGTCGTGGCAGCACGGAACGTTGTAGCTAGTTCCCGTAGTTAGCCGTTTACACTCTCGTACGTAGCTTTCCCTAATGTCTGCCTTCGCACCTGCTTACGACCAGTGGAGTATGTTGTCATAGAGCCACCAGTAACCACTGATGTAGAGAGCTGTTAGATGTTTAATCTTAGCAGAGGGAGAGTGGGTTGCCTTGCAGTCTTTCCTGCAGGGTGTGGGCTTCTTGATTTTATACATGCGTTTATTATTCTGTTTTTATAATTTTGCATGCTTTCCATTGAGCCACAACATCCCACTGCATTTTCCCAGAACTCTCTGATGGCGGGGGGTTTGGACAGCAGAGGGCCAGTCAGACCCAGAACTCTCTGAGGGCGGGGGGTTTGGACAGCAGAGGGCCAGTCAGACCCAGTGGTGCTTCACATGCACTCAGCCACCCGGGTCCGCAACTGCCATGTCGGTGCAGAAACAAACTGATCTTTTGTACCTTGAGCAAGCGGATCACATTCGACTGTAAAGGATGATCTAGCAGTAATCACCTTACCATCCTTAAGCATTTCAAACTCCCAGTACCTCTAGCTTTAATGCTCATCTTTTACTGATTATTCTTTTTGTACATTTTTTTTTTTGGATTTGCAAATTGAAGATCTGCTACAAGTTTCCACGCCGTTGCTACTTGTGGTGATACTTGGAGAGTAGGAGCTCTGCCTATCTATTCAATGTGAATATAATATAAATGCTGTAAAGAGTCTATATAACACAGGTAACATGCTCTGCCACCAGTGTTGCATCTCTAGGTTTTCCTTCCCAGTTGCAGGTCTGAGATGTGGTAGGGGGAAAAGGCCCCATTTAAAAAAATGCTTTAAAATTGTGGAATCTGCAGCTGATGCAAATGTGCAAATGATGCTAAGACTGTATTGGTGGCTGCCCTCATTACAGGAGTTTTGATATTGTCCATGTACCAACCTTCAGTTGTAATAATGCTGTGAATCAGCTTTTTAGATATTTAATGTCAGAGCATATCTAGAATTTTTTTTTTTTAAAGTTGCCAAATTTTCTGTAAGAATGTGTAAAACCGATTTAAGTACTTTTGCATATTGTAAAAGCAGACTGTCAGATGAATACATTTTGCTCCTAATAATTTAGTTGCTAGTTTGTACTCAGTTGACCTCTTCACATGTACAGTTGTTCAGACAGGCTGCAAATCCCACAGTTCCTTTCCTTTGTGTATCTGCTTCTGCCCTGTATTAAAGATTATGCAAATCCATTATTTTCCCCACCTGTCGCTCTTGATCCTAGTGAGAAACTTCTTTCACTTAGAGCTCTTTGTCTTCCACAAATATCCCAACTAAGGGTGACTGACTGAATAGATAACAGTACTCATGACCGGTAATGAACACCGCGGCTGCTCCCAGGCCATCATAACAGTACTTTATTTTGTTTAAGGGGTCAGTTCCTCAAACTGAATACCCATGTTGTATGTACATCCAAGTGTATTCCACAGCTATGTTCAACTCCCATTTGCAGTGGGAGGTTCAGACTGGCCGCTCCCTGGGCCTAGTGACGTACTGCCACCAGAGAGGGGGGAGATCGCCCTCCCTGCGGGCTGGGGGCAGGGCCTCAGTCCTGGGACCTCCCACAGGAGTCTCTTCCTGCAGTTGCTGCACCTGCAAAGTGCAACCAACCAAAGTGATGATTCTTGATCACTGATTTATTGTAAAACTGATGATAATTTTAATTCCCCACATCCCCCCAAAGGATAACAGATTCACACTGACCTCCCGATCCCAGCTCTGCTCCCGGAGCTTTTTCCACTGCTCTCGCTTGGAGAAGTAATCCGGGTACATGGCCTTCTCTGAGGGATGCCAATAATCCAGACACCATTCAGGGACCTGAGTACAGAGATGCCAGTGTCAGGTACTGATGACCAAACAGACCCCCTTAAATGCCCAGTGCTCCATTCAAAGAGGGAGGAGCTCCTACCTTGTAACACTCATAGCGCTCATATGAGGTGCCCCCGGGGGAGTCTGGGAAGAGGTAGGGCTGAGGGTGCTGGTTTGCCCAGAACTCCTCCTCCCCAGCTTTCAGCATCAGCGTGGCCTTCACCATGTCCTTCTCATTCTTGTTCTCATCGAAGCGGGCCCGTAGCACACAGGCATAGAACCGGTACTTATCCCTGTCGACCCAAAGGCAGTCATTACACTAATGGTGTGACCATCTGAACTTTGATGGAAATAGACTGCAATAAATTACACCAGGGACGGGGAACAAACAGCAGGACTAGGTGTATACTGTATTGATGGTGGCTGTTTACCATGGACTTTTTACAGTAATTTTATCTATTTAACAATGACCCCTATCTTCACATCATAGTCCAGAGTAATGTACAATACCCATCATGTATAAGTTCATGAAGTACTCCACTATTCACCCTCAAGTGTTCATTGTCAACATACAGTGTTTGTAACATCAATTCCAAGACACCTGATCACAACATGAACACACATGCAAGAAACGGACGTGATACGGCAATCGCCTGAATGATGAAAGTCCAACACACAACGCAAATGTTACACATTCTTTTGCAATGCACTGGGAAGAACGGCGATATCTGCCATGTATCACAAGCAGAGAACCACGAGAAACTTATGGGATGTTATTGGGTTACGGCAGTAATTACCCGCTCTGTCCGCATGGTGGCGCTCAAAGGCTAAACACTGGGTCTCCTTCATAATGTGCGTGTGTAACGATTACCTCTAGTTTAAGTCAAAAGCACGTCGTGAGACTATAATTAGTATTCTTTGGTGTTTATAGTGTCTATAGACACACTGCTAATCGGAATACCAGGCTATTTAATTTAAAAAAAGCACCACAGACAGCGAGGCAATCCGCTAACAAGACCAAGAACAACCAGAAACAACCGCCTTATAACTACTGATCACCCAGCCCGACGGTTCTGTTGCACAAAACGCTTAATACAGACGCCGTGTTCAGCACAGGCTTCCCCGCCACAGGGAGCCGATGAGCTACGCTAGCTACCCGGCTCAGGCCTCCACGGAACAAGGCGTGAAAACGCGCACCGAGAAGCCGCAGGCCCCCACCAAGCGCCGCCACTAATATGCCGCCCTTACCGGAAAATGCACCAGGACTCGAGGTGCCGCAGGGCCTTCTTGTAAAGCCGCAGCACTTTCTGCTGGTGAGAGAGATACGCAGAGGCCATTCCGTCCGGCAGGCCCCCCGACCGGGTTCACCTTCTACTGCGCACGCATGCGCTCTTCCGCTTTTCGACGCGCACGCCGCCATGGGAGCTCTGCTGCCCCCTACCGGTGCAGTGGAAGAAGTAACGCTCGTTTATATTATCGGCACAGTACGTGTTATGGGATTTCTGAACCAAATTCCCTTTGCCTGCTACCAGGGAAGGTGTCCTCCGTTTCCCGGACTTTTTGGGAATTAAAAATGCCTGCAGCGTTCATATTGACATTTGCTTTCTGCAGTCAGAATAATTTGGGTGCGCGTAATTGCGTTACTTTGACGCCTCTCTTTGCGTCCTGCCTCCGACGTCTCCTTTTTTTGTAAAGCAAAATATGCTCACCCTGATGCCCATTCTTCACTTTAAAATGGGGCAGGGGGAGATCTAAGAAATTGTCACTTAATCTCGCTTCCCTTAAATATACCCAGACCCTGACGCCCAACTCCACACCCATTTATAGCCCTTGCCGTGACCCTTCAGCTGTGACCCAAACCCCACTGCCCCCAGCACCATCTGTGGTAACTGGCATGGCGAAGTCTGCGATCTTGATCACATGTAATAATCTGTCATTTATTAATTTTTTTAATTCATTATTAAATTATTCACTGATTGCAGTCACTGCCATTGCTAAGAGAAGTTGTATGAGAAAGTAAGTCAGGGAAAGGTGCATTTTATTTACTGGATGACGTTATTTAATTAACATACAAATTGCGATATTATAATTATATTATAAATTTATTTGGCCCAGGCTTGTTCGCAAAGACTATCAATAACGTAAATGTAATGCGAGAATTTTAAATAAGCCTACATAAAATTTAAGACGGGTTAAGACGTGCAGCTATGTTTAAAAACAAATGCCCTACTCCTACTATGTAATTAACAATCGCTTTACGGAGTTTTTATAGAAATTGGTCTTTTTTTGTAGAAACTAGGGAGGCAACCGTGTAATTGAAAGGCTGCCGGTTCGAGTCCCCGACCCGTAAGTAGCGCTGAGGTACCCTAGGCAAGGTACCGTCCCCAAGCACTGCTCCCCGGGCGCTCACATAGCGCCCTGCTGTGTCACAATGTCACATGCAGAGGATAAATTTCGTTGTTGAACAATGACGATTACCCACCTTTAACTAGAGGGGACACGCCCCCCCCCCCAGTACAATGTTAAGGATGGGGACTATATCCCCCTGAATAATGTCATAGGTAATATAATGCTAAAATAAATACAGTATAAAGCTAAAACACGTGTGATATATGTCACTGATCACAATTTAATGTCTTTTTTTTTTAGGTTTTTTTACATCGTTGGAGAAACGTGCCCCCGGCTGGCAGACACTCACTCACAGACCTGCGACCAAAGAGATAACAGACCAGCGAGAAGGCTCTGCACGGCATTGTATGTAAACTTAACCTCATATCATAAGCAACAGGTAATCCATAAAAGATTATGTGAAATTGTGGAATTTAATCGTCTCAGCTATATTAATTTTCATTAAGATGATCTCATTTGATTGCGCAAATTGCAACTATACTGGCTAGTTAATAGCATAGCACAAATAGCCAACGCAGCAGTGTCAATCACAGTACCTATCCCACTGTGTTTGCTACCAGGGCACAAGATCGAATGATTAAGACGCCCGTCAAAAAACAGAACACTGGCCCTGGCATTTATTTGGAAAAAACCACATAGTAAATTACTCAGTTACCAGAAACTAAGAATCATTCAGTTCATAAACAGTGTTGCAGAAAGTCCAAGATGAGATTTAATAAACCCTTATGTATAACTATCCTAGTCGCTATTTTATGTGTGTTTGTTAGTGATTCTGTTCGGCACACTTCTGACCCTGATACACCAGTCCTCCCCAATGTTAATATGAAACCTACACCCTTGATAATAATTACATGTCACATAAATTTCTGAAACCACCATATCAGTAATACACAAATAATATATTTTACAATAAAAACGGTACACAATCTGATTTTAGTTAGAGTTGCGTGTAAAAACAGTGTTGTGTGTTTTATTATTCAGATAATGATGTGTTAAATATGTAGTGCGCGCACACCTATTTAATTGCGTCTTAAACATGTTAGTATCTCTATAACGCAGACGAGCGCCGAGCCATACTGAAACTGGGAACCACGTCGCTTTATGGCCTGCGGTAAAAGCGCTTTACGTCATGCTGCAAAGCACTTTACGTCCCTTTGAGACGCTTGAGACCGACAGTTACTTCCGCGTTCCTTGCATAGCAACGCCGCGGAGAAGATGGTGGAGTGTCGGGGTTCCTGCGCTATTGCTTTCCGAGGTTTTTTACCCATGTGTTGATCTCCGCGTCTTCTCTCCCCCTCCCCCGAAACCCATGGCGTCCCCGCCTGCTCGGATCGGCCAGCAGGCCTTGGCTGTAGTGGACGTGACATTCCGGGTTCCCTGCATCTTTGTCATCGACGCCATTTTTAACTCCTCTCACACCCAAGCTGACCTGGGCAGCGGATGGTTCGAGGCTGTCGGCAGGATTTTGATCAGAGTTCTGGGTAAGGTCGCGCACAGCTTCTGCGTTGTCCGGTACCGTGTGGCCCGCAGTGTCTGTGCTATGGGCTGTCACTTTGCTATGTAAGCCGGTGTGTGACAGCACCTGGCTAGCTGTCTGTGTCACCTGTCAACCTGGATGTTCCCATACAAATCAGTTGTCCTCCCGTACAGTGACACACCGTGCTGAGTCACCTCCAGGGTGTGCTGTGTGCCGGCTTCACCATCGCGTACTTCGCCTTCCCTGATGGTGCATTGTACCCGGCGGCTTGCAGTTAAGCCTGGTCATTTCGTTATGAAATGTCCTACAGGCACTTAGGCACTTAGGTAAAGCCTCTTACACAGATGCCTGGCCTTTGTACCAGCAACCCGATTCTCATCTTATTCATACTTATGCTACCTTCCAGCACTGATTTGAGCCTCGCATTGTTTCAAAGCGATATAATGCACATGATGAATCCGTCCCACAGAGCCCTCGCCACGTCCAGAGTGCCCCATCAGCATCATTCCCATAAAATCTCAATTTATAACCTAATAATTTCCTGGCGCTGAGTATTTTACAATTTCGGACGTATCTGTCCGCTTCTGTGATGGTGCCGCGATCCCTGGGGCTCCCACTTTACCCCGTTAAAATAAATGTACTTTCAAATTATTGTTTTTTTTAGTTTCAGTTGTTTGTCATCATGCAGAGTACGAGTGCAATGTCAGTTAAATGCAATTAGCGTCTCACCAGAATAGTCTTATAATAGTGTACCTTCTTATGTCCTACAAAAAAAGTTTAAAACTTTTAACAATTAAAAATAGACCAGACCTAGGAAAGCCTGGATGGGACACCCTGTCAATACTAGCACAGAGGTTGTTTGTAAAACTTTACTGTCTCCTGATTAAAGATGCCAGCTTATTTGTTTACTAATAATTACTAATGTTTTGTTTTTATAACATTCTCTATTTATTACATTCTCTACCTTAATTTCTAAGTTAAATGTTGAATTTGATCATATTTGTGATTCTTAACCTCAATTTTTTTTTTGTTTGCCTAGTATTTGGTGCATTAATGTTAAACTGGCCTTGAAATAATGGCAAAGTGGACTGGCTATAATGGAACATCAGTGGATGGAATGATACTTGAACTTAGATTAATGTAATTTCTCATTACTAATCTGGCGTACATTTAGCTATTTCAAGTGGCCGTGCACATAGAATGTTAATAAAAGTATTTATAATACTGAATTAACTTTAGTTGTTTTTCATCGGTTCCTTGTTCTCTCTGGCTGGCTCAGCCTTGCTGTGTTTGTGCTCCCTGCGGGTGTCACTTGTAATCGGCCTGTTTCCCGTGTAGGTGTCCTGCTTTCCGGCATGGTCCTGGTTCTGTCACAGCGGGCCCTCTTCCGGTTCTACGCCATGTCCCTCGCCATCCTCCTGGGAGCCACAACCGTCTGGCTCAACTGCTATGTGTCTTGGCGTGTGAACCCATACGGCGGATATGACGACATCACTGCTTACAGCCTGCATGTTTTCCCTGGTGACAGACCTACTCTTTGGCTCGGGGTGGCCGCGGTCCAGCTGGCACTGGGGACCAGCTATGTGATGCTGCTTAGCTTGCGGCCGGCCTTGGCAGCCTTCGTGGTTTTGGCCGCGATGCTGCCCATTGGGGCCTTGGCAGTTGGGTTACCGCCGGAGGCGCGGCAGCTAGTGGCAATGGCCTCAGGCCTGGTGCTATTCGTCCACACACTTGTATATCTGACCATGAAGCTGAAGTGGTTCTGCTTCTCCTGCCGCTATGTCTATCTGCTGATCCGGCACCTGCACCGCGTCTACGGTGTCCAGATGCTGCTGGAAGACACCTGGAAGAGGATCCGCTTTCCTGACGTGCTCCGGGTCTTCTGGCTCACCCGCATGACCGCGCAGGCCGTCATCCTGCTCTACGTGGTTGGGGCCACGGGGAACCGGGATGGCAGCCAGAATTATCTCACTGGGGACGTCTTCTGGGACTTGTTGAGTAACCTCATCATCAGTGGCTGCGGCTCCACACTGACAGTGCTGGGCATGAGTGCAGTGATCTCCTCCATCGCGCACTACCTTGGCTTAGGCATCTTGGCATTTATCGGCTCTACTGAAGAGGAGGACAAGCGGCTTGGCTTTGTTGCCCCGGTCCTCTTCTTCATCTTGGCTTTGCAGACAGGACTGAGCGGGCTAAAACCCGAAGAGAGACTGGTACGGCTCAGCCGGAATCTTTGCCTTCTGCTGACCGCCATCTTGCATTTCATCCACGGGATGACGGACCCAGTCCTCATGTCTCTGAGTGCCTCTCACGTGTCATCCTTCCGGAGGCACTTTCCTGTCCTGCTGGTGTCGCTCTTGCTCTTCGTGCTGCCCGTGGTGCTGAGCTATGCCCTCTGGCAGCTGTACGCCCTCAACACCTGGCTGTTCGCCGTCACGGCCTTCTGCGTGGAGCTCTGTCTGAAGGTTGTCGTGTCGCTGACAGTCTACGTGCTCTTCATGGTGGATGGCTACTATGGCGTGCTCTGGGAAAAGCTGGACGACTATGTGTATTATGTGCGTTCCGCAGGAAACATCATTGAATTCATCTTTGGGGTCGTCATGTTCGGCAATGGGGCCTACACCATGATGTTTGAGTCGGGCAGCAAGATCCGTGCTTGCATGATGTGCCTCCATGCCTACTTCAACATTTACCTGCAGGCCAAGAATGGCTGGAAGACGTTCATGAACCGCAGGACAGCTGTCAAAAAGATAAACTCCCTGCCAGAGGTCAGGGGCAGCCAGCTGAGAAATATCGAGGATGTCTGCGCCATCTGTTACCAGGAGTTCAGCTCCTCGGCGCGCCTCACGCCTTGCCGACACTATTTCCACACCCTCTGCCTGCGCAAGTGGCTGTACATCCAGGACACCTGCCCCATGTGCCACCAGAGAGTCTACATCGAGGAAGACATCCAGGACAGCTCTGCCTTCCCCAACAACAATGGGTACATTGTCCCCAATGAGGACGCAGTTGAGCCAGCCGCTGCTGGTGGGGTTGATCCCATTGCCACAGACCTTGAGGATGAGTTTCTGGAGGACAACGATAGCATAGAGTATGATGAGGATGAATGGGAAACGCAAAACAGGGGAATTGCTGTAGAGGAAGACTACGTCGATGACGAGACAGACTCCAGCGGAGAATGACCCAAACGTAATTCGACTGTCATTTATGGCAAAATCAGGGATGCTCCTTTTTTCCCCTTCAAGGGCTCACGCGGTAAAGGCGAAGGTTGTGGTACAGTGTTCCGAAGGATATTACATAAAGAGAAATCAAGAAGAATCTGAGTAGGATGCCAACTGTTACAATAGTTTGGTGTGAAATGACTGAATAATATATATTTTAAAGAAAAATGTGATTATGAACTATCAGTTTGTATTTGTTTATTTCTCAGTGACGTTAAACTCCCTTTATTTATTTCGTTCAACTATTCAGGTTAAATATTTAGAGAAAGCGAAACATCCTGATAAAAATCCCTGTTAAGGATTTTAGCAAAGGTGACCTGTCCAAGACCGTTCTGTGACAAGCAGAAAGAATTCATTTAATGTGACGGGCTACTGTAACCACAGATATACCTCTTGTCGTCGCTACTGGTCTCTTGTGTGACCTTACTGAAATTGTGTACGTTATTGTACATGCAATAAAATGAACTTTCCTTTAAAATGCTGCATTGGAAATGTCTGTTCTTGGCTAATAGTTTGGGTCGACTGAAAAACAGACTGTGTCTTGTTCACATTAGTCATTTTTTGGTTTTGGTTTTCAGTCAGATCTAGCAGGTATTTAATGTGTTAACCAAAGCTTCCCTTGCTTTGGTATCTCCTCATTCCTAAAAAAAAAAATACCATTGATTGTGAATAAATCAAATGGACGATTGACTTGGGGGAATACAATATGTTAAACTTTGGTTGAGTTTAAAATGCTATGACAATGTCAATTACAAGTTAAAGAATTTCACTTGTAATTGTAGGATCGCTAGATCCACCCTGAAGCCTGCACCACAAAGATAGATATCTTGCTTAACCGGATAACAATTGTTGAATTTGAGGTTGTCCAGGCTGAACGTAAGTGAACGAAGATAAAGTTTGTTTAAACTGAAGTACTATAAATCCAACAAGTGGTGCGACTAAACAATTGATCAGTCTTAGTGATGCTAATCCATAGAATGGGTATTGCTGGTGTGCCTTAGAGAATAGTACTGTACCAAAATTAATCGTATAAAAGCATACAGCTGTGTGAATGGCTGATGTGTGGAACAGGAAAGATAGGTAGTGAACAACTACAAAAATGCAGAAACTGTGCCTGTGTATTTTTTGTCTCGGCTGTGTTTTGGAAGACACATGGTGCCTGTGTTTGGCTGTGCCATCGTCCCAGCGCTGTTTGCCAGGCTGCCCTTACTCACCTTTCAAGCTGCCCTGTCAGTCTTTATGTTTGGATATAGCGTCTCTACGACGACGGGTAGCCTTCGGCACAGAAGGCGCCCAAGAAAGCGAGGGTCAAGGACAGGCATACAGGTGACGATCCGGCGCTGCACTGGACTCTCGCCTCGCTTTAGATGCATGTCGCGATGGGAGCAGTTTCACCCTGAGCTGCGTGACTTCTACGTGTTTGAGACCCATTTTACCTGCCCTCCCCAATGGGCCGATAACCTGTCCGCCGCCCCGGGTCAGTCGACGTGCGGCTCCCCGTGGGAGAAACACCGCTGTGCTGCGGGACG
>JAODKN010000134.1:7717474-7734302 GCA_026774425.1 Petrocephalus zakoni
GCCAAAGTCACCCCACGCGGGCACCCATATTTTGAACACGACTCTCACCACAAACCACACAACCAGTACCTTGATCCAAAATAGTTGCATTTATGTTTACTTTACATTTTCCGATCTGTAATTAGTTTTGGTCCCAGTGGATTACCTGATGAATACAGTGAATTCTTGATTAAACCCATGCCAAGCCACCCCCCTTTTTGCCATGCTACACCTCGAAGCTCACCTGCACCATTCAGAGGAGAGAGCATCAATCTCAGCTGGCACCCAGTTCCAGCACAGGCTTCGCAGGAGGCCACTAGGAGGCAGTGATAGCCAACAAATTCCGGCTGGACTTAAAGCCCCCATATGGCTCCTGGGAACAAGTCCAGCGCTGTTGAAGTTCCCCTGCTGAATTTCTCTGATAGTCAGCAGTTCCCATACGTAGACTGAGCTGTGAGTCTCAGTGTTCTTTCTGGAAGTGATGGCTCCCCCTACAGGCCTGCTAGGGAACTCTGCTTAGAGCATGGCCCATTAAGGTGTTTTCACAGATAAAATTCAGGTCAGATTTAGTAAGCAGTCAGTGTTGGGGGAGTTAATACTCCCCCAACAGTAGCTGATTTAGCACTGTGAATAGACCTTAACATTCAGTTGAACATTCTATATACATATATATATATATATATATTTTTTTTTTTTTACCGTAGCACATGCTTTTTGATTTGAATTTAATTATGAACTTAAAGTTATAAATAAAAACCAGCGTAGGGTCGTTGAGGCTGGAGCCAATGACAGGCAGTATAGGGCAGAAGGCTGGGGTGTCTGTCCATCACACGATGCACACTCCCACAAACTGAGGATGATTCGCCATCTTTGGACTGTGTGAGGAAACCTGCACAACATGGGGAGAGCTTTCGAACCCACAACCCTGGAGGTATGCAGCCACAGTACTCCCCAATGAGCCACCCTGCACTGCATTTATATGTGTCACATTTATATAAATCCCATTATGTCTACACACCTAGGGTTACAATTTTTCAGCCATGTTTTTCAAAGGCTTTCTAGACAGTCACCCTGGTGCTGGTGGGAAGATTAAAAGCAACTTGGCACCAATTATTTAATTCTAGATTGTTCAGCACTTAAGGAGAACTTTTTTAGTCCCAGGGGAAATTCTTACAATTCAAAGACATACGATGATGAATGTGAGCCAGCACACAGGTCCATGTAGGTGAATCCAGCCACAGTGCACCAGGGGCCTCTGAAGGCCTCAAACAGTCACTACACTGAATACTACAGTATATAAGCGTATTCCTTATATCATGAGATGCTGAAGCGGCATGCTCTGCTAACCATCTAGCTAGCTATAGTCTTCTGACTGTGCTAGTTAGCTATTAAATTAGCTTTTGAAACATCTGGGTAGGAGGGAGTTTAATTAACCAAAGTGATATTGTTCTTCACTACTCTATAATGGGACTTTTATTTAATGATAAAACAGAAGTCTGTTGCAATAAACCCCGTTTTAACTGTTAATGAGGCTCAGGGTGCAATTAAAGTGCTGTCGGCTTAGATAAGAGAAGAAATTGGCGGGCAAGAGATAAATGCTCAGGTCAGGGAGGTGTCATTTTTAAATTAATTATCTAATGTCCCACTACGCCTATCTGTCTGCATTATGAAGCCACTGCGAATGTTTCTTTTGCCTTTAATCGTGTATTCCTTGTTAAACGCAGTTAAATTGCACACATTTAAATGATGGCTAGTTTGGACAGGTTACCTTTTTGAACGTGCAGATTTTGCCTGCAGATACCCGTGTTTATGGAAACACGGGTCTTCTTTTGTAATGTAATTTTATATCTTTATCAGGGGGTAGGCAGTTATGAAATTTGTGCACACCTGGGAATTTTCATCCAATCACCTTTCTGGTAGGTATTTATAACCCGTTTAACCCCACCGGCAACACTTGTAACATAACCAACATGAAATGAGAAAAAAATCATACACATTATGTGTTAGAGAGGTCTACGGAGTGAAATGCAAGGACTTATTTTGCAGGGGAAAATGTGGGATTAAACGGGTTAAAGATAGGTTAAATTTGCGAGCACTAATATTCCTATTGAAGATGCCCACCCAGACGATCAGCTTCTTCTACTGTGTTTGAGCAGAAAACGATATATAATTCAGATTAGATCCATGAAACGATCAGCGAAAACTCCCCCTCACCTCTAAAGGCGGAAAGCAGATATTCCGTAAGTTTGCGTCCTTTGCCTTTATCCTGACATTTAGAATGCTGCGAGATGCTTCTATAAATAGGATGAAGACAAGCAGACGGGGGCCGTCAGACTCCGTTCCTAGGTCTTGTTGCCGTGATGGGAGCTGACTCGATCCTCCTACCGGTTCAGTAGCGGCAAAACTTCCTATCTTGTCATGGTCTCCTTTTAAATGCTTAAAAAAAAACTTGTAAAGATCTTAATTCTTGGTATTGCAGTAAATTGCAATAATGTCATTAACAAGATTAGTGGCAAACATGTTTCAAAGGCACAACAGTGGTTTTCCTCGCCTCTACGTTTTTATTTAGTGGAGCTGGTTACTATAGAAATATATTTCTTTGGTTATGTGTGATCTGTGGTGCGTCGTCAGGTTAAACCTGTTTATGAATCGCGTATCAGTGACTGTGCTCCATCTGAAAAAAATGTAAATGATTTAAAAAACAGACTTGGGTCACTTGCCTTGTCATTCTTGCGACAAGGATTATGCGGTACAGCAGACAGATCAAGTGAGTGCTGAGCGCAGTTAAAGCAGATTTCGGTGCTCAGGTGGCGCCCCCTGCAGCATTTCCAGGACTTGACAACAATAGATTAATACAGCGTACAGTGTATATATATATATACACATACATATACACATTCATATACACACACACATATATATATATAAAATCGTTCACGGACTCTTGAGAAAACAGATAAAGAAATAGTGGTCTTAGAATGAGTTTTAACTGCAGGTACAGTAATTAAGATAGTAGTAATAATTATAAAATTTGTTATACCTTATTAGATAATTAGTTAGGGGAGATCAGTATTTGCAAGTAATCTAATGTTGGCGTCAAACTGATTTTTTGAGTGTTGGTGTTTCTAAACACGTCGAGAATGTGGGTCATACTACTTGAAGTGAGTCGGGTAAACATCTGCTCTGCAACACCCATGTTTTTAAGCACATTTCATTAAAGCAGAGATGATGTAATGCCAGGTATTGTTTCACATTCTACCATGAGCTATTAATTTCGGCTTTAGCACAAGTAAGACGAGTTTTCTAATGTAATGTGTTGCACAGTATTTTATCCTTGTTTACCCCAGCTGTTCTGGTAACCTTTAACCCATTAATGTCAAAACGTAGACGCGTAAGAAGGATATTAACTGAAATTTCCCCACTCGAGGACTAAACGCTGCAAATTACACCAAGTGACTTTTAAATGAATAGTGCTTCTTAATGTGTGACTCAATCGTAGTAGTCAGGGATGGAAAACAGAATTTTATTACAACGTTAAGGACGTGTATAAACGAGTCCAGATTAATACGTTACTCAGACGTCATAGGTAATTATAGCATTTACCTCATCTGAAAATACAGCACATTTTCACTTTCAAGTAGTCTGCAGTGAAACAATTCCAAAACAAACGTTTACACCTGCTACAATTGGTCAAACCTATAAAACATAACAAATAAGTGGTTAAAGACCTGTTTGCTTGTTATCCAGTGTTTAAAAGTCCATCAGTCCTTAAATAACATCAGTCCAAGTTAAGGCAAAGCTGGGTTCGATGGGTTCCTTGTAATCATGACACGTAAACATGGAGATGTTTGAGATCTTCATTTCGGGTGAACCCAGATGTTCAAGTCAGCCAATAGTATCTCCTTCAGTTCTGCTCAGAAGCCTGGTATCCTTCAGCCTTGGCCCCCACCCCCGTCCCAGAGTCTCAAATGCCCCTTGGCCAGCCGGGAATTCTGGGAGTTCGCAGGGCCTATGGCCGTCAGCCGCAGGTCCCACTGAATGCTCTTTGTTGGCCTGCACACAGATGGCTTTGTGCAGCTTGGCGGTGGCGGCGGGCGCGGGGATCCGTGTCAGTTCCCTTTCACGTTGTTGTTGGAGTGGTGGGCCTGGTACGAGTGCCGCTTGGTGGGCCCCGCGACGAGGGGCCCAGCCATCACGGCCAGAATGCTGATGATGTGAAAGTGAAAGTACATCGAGCTGCGGGGGGAAGAATGGTGTAAATCACACACATTCACTGGAAGACATGTGGCACACCCTAGGGGGTGTTTCCCAAAAGCATAGTTGCTAACTACATTAGCAACTTACATAGCTGGAACCTTGCAACTGAATGAATCCAGTCATTTAAGCTGCTAACCAGAGCTTTTGGGAAATGCACCCCTGGTCTTTGAGAATACCAGCCAAGGCATGTTTACTGCAATATAGTTCATCTTATCTTATTACATTGTGGTCAAAATTTAACTCGAAACAGACAGCAAATCATCAGTCAACTGAAAGTACATGCGTCACACAAAGAGAGAGAGAGCCATTCTAAATCTCACAAAATAAATCCCTTCCCTCATTCTGGCCACGTCCCTTTTATATAAACGTGACAATCGTCGCATTAAATGCATGCAGCTGAAATCAGAGCCTACCTGTAGAAGCGCATGGTGGGCTCGGCCGCCAGCAGCAGGAAGGGCATCACCGTGTAGCTGATGGCCAGTTGCGTGGCTGCCCAGGTCAGCACGTCGTAGACGAGCTTCAGCGTCGCAGAGGACAGGAAGTGATGTCGGACGTTCCTTCTCACCTGGCGTTCCAAAACAATAAGCCGCAAAGATTATCATGTATATCTTTAATATACTTAGTGTGAGAGTGGTACTATTCTCGAGTTGAACTTTAGTCGTTCCAGGGTGGGACTGCACTCACAATCCGTGCTGCCTGGGTGATGGGTATGCCCGTGAGGAAGGTGAAGTAGTATCCGGGATAGACGCCGTGCCACACGGCCGACAACAGGAAGGTGAGTTCCATGCGGTGCTGTGGGGCCCGGTCATAGCACACACTGGGGCAAAAACAAACCATGTCTGACATTGGATGGCGACATGTGCACAAAATTTAAACTTAAAGTCGTAGTGTAGTTCACAGTTACAGTTTTTACATACCAGCAGAACAGCTGCTTTTCATTGGATAACATTTATTTACACAGATATTCTGCATTGTCAACAGGAATGTCCAATGACTATTCACTAATGATTATATACTAATGACTATTCAGCAAGGACTATTTGCTAGAACTAATGCTAACATTTGAATGCCTTAGCTGAACCAAACAGATGTGAGCATAACCGTTGCCAAGGTAATGTGCCCTCTAGACATCATGTGACTGTTGGAAGTTCAACCTCGCCGGTGCATGCAAGTGCGATGAGCTGTGATCAGGACGTACCACTTCAGCCAGACTCCCGTCTGAATGTTCCAGTTGTCAATGAACGTTTTGAAACTTGTCGCCATCTGGGTAAATAATGGTGTCTGTTACCAAATCCCCAGCGGTATAAAATCCTTTATTTTTTCCATTTAACTAATGTTATATTAGAGTTTATGAATATTTGTGCTCAATAACATCTAAATCAAGATGTTCAAGTAAATTTGGATAGCATGGTGATGCATTAAATTGTGATGTTTATGCATCGCAAATGAATTGAAAATCATAAGTATACCAGTAGGGTAATTTGTGCTATTGTTCCATGTATTACTTTAAGTAACAGTGATCTCACCTCAATCCCCAAGATATTCAGGTTGGAAATGAGATCCCAGGACTCCAGTCCATTTTTATCCACTCCTTTGAAGCCATACCCAGCAGCATTGTTAATGGCGTCGGCTTAGAAACAGGGAGGTGACACGTCATTTAACACATAGTCAGGTGGCTACCTTCTGCAGGACATTATTTACACACACTCTTGTAATGTTCTGAAGATGCCCGCATGTTAACCAATGAAGTGGGTTCATGGACATGCATGGGTTCATGGAGAATATTGAAGCCTGGGTGAAACATATCGCTTCATTTGACAAGAAGAAGAAGAAGCATATAAGGACACATATTTTCAATCTATTCAACTCCCAACAAGTACCCTTCTGGACAACCTCTCAAGTGAGCTACCGAACTGGTACTACAGCACTTAGCTAGCTACATTACTAAATGTAAACAATGCTATTATTATTATTCTTCATCTTCCACTTATCCACTAGTACAGGGTCAGGGTAAGCCTCCAGCCTCATCCAGGATGTATATCGAACAAAGCAGGAGACACCCTGGAGAGACCCATTGCAGGGAACATACTCACTAAAAGGTGACAGCTAGCATGGTGGTAGAAGACAGAACATTAGCATGACAGCTGGCAGTGTAACCCATTTTCACCTGCTCCAGTGAAGAGCTTCAGACAAATACATGGACCTTGAGCATTACTGAAGCAATGGAAAAAGAACTGTAATACTGAAAGTTAATACACGGTTACTTACATAACGTCCATGCGAAGTAGAACTTTGGTCTAGCAGCTTGAACAGAGAAGAAGGCGTATGTCAGCCTTGATATAAAGGACGCTTCGCTGAGAAATCGGGGGTCAGTGTTGCGGGCGATGGGGAAGGTTCTTGTGAGTATCAGAAACAGGAATAAACAGACGAGAGAGACGAGTAATTTATGAGTGACAGCCCTCTGGGGAAAAGAAGACAAACAAGACAAAATGGTGGACCGTTAACAGCTCCATTCATTCTTATAAAATGCAGCAGTAAGCATTGTGGTTTCCATTCTACCCAGCAGCTTCTGTCCAGTCATTCGGTGGAGTTAATTGGCCCTTGACCTACCATCGGGGACGGTTCTTGCCACAAGTTCGGACCACTCTGCTTGCCGTTGGCCAGTGACAGTCTTCCCCGAATGTGCCTTCCTTCGATGAATTCTACATAATCCATATAGCTGCTACAGGGTCCCACCAGAATACTCAGGAAGTTGAGGTTGTAGCTGAGGTATTCCACCAGAGATGGCCTTGAGCTGCAGTGGGATTTCACATGTATGTTAGGAATAGCCGGTCCAGGGCATGTGTGTCGTTTTCCCACTCAAAAAGTAGGTTTGGACCCCCTCACCCCCCTTAGTGTAGTACCGCTCATGGCCAACAGGGGGTACCCAAACCTTAGGGGCCTCCCATAAATGCATGGTTAGAATGGTGGTAAACACCACCGCATGTCCTGCTGCCTGCCTCTGAGTACCAGCGCTTATTTTTGGTTAGTGGCCGGGAAACGCCACCCCCTCAGCCCGTGCAGAAACTTGGTGGTGTTAATTACACCATTTAGAATTTTTGCCTGTGATGAATACGATCCAAAAATATCTGAGTCGCATCTGGAAATGCTGCCAAGTCACGTGTTAGAGCGCTACTCATTCTGTGAGAGGGCAAGGAAACACTTGAAAATGCCTTTTCTGTTATTACCAACCCTCGGATCTCTGAGATGCTTGAGCAAATCTTCTGCCTCAGTAGCCAGTGTCCCCTAGTGCCTGCCCCCCACCCCCCCAGCCCATCAAGCTACCTGGCAGCCTTCACTTTGCTTTAAGCCTCTACCTTTAGCCAGGTGATATCAAGGTTTCATGCTCTCCACAACTGCCGTCAGGCCTCCAGACACATGGGGGATTGCGGCCTCTCGTACCTCCTGCTGGATCAACCCTAGAGGACATTGGGGCCTCCGATTTGCTGCCTCGCGGCTCAAGTAAATCACTCAGCCATAGCATTCACTATTCTGCCAAACAATGTTCTGCGCTACATTTCCTTAAGGTGTTACATTCTAGCTCATTCTAGCTGTCTTTGAACATGAAACGTTTGTCTCCATTTAAGTTTGTAAACAAGCATTTTAATATCTCTAATAATCTGACCTCGGGCACCACTTGTACCTTCAATGATCCCCATATGGACCGTTCAGAATAAGCGGAATAATCCCACCCCTTTAAGGGGGGTGGAAATCTATTTTTTCCCTCCCAACCTACTTAAAGGGCTGTTCTTGTTTATTTTTCCATTCTGGAGACTCCACACCTTGTCATCAATCAAACAGCTTGGCTGGGGGAAACTCCCCGATCCCACATTAGAGCCTCCTGTGCCGTGAACATGCACACGGCTTCATCATTCCAAGGTTGGGCGGCAGTTTGAGCCACACACCTGTGAAATTCTGCATACGACGCATTGGAATCAAATCACCTAATGAATGGACAACCAATATCGAACCAAGAAAATAGCACATAACTGATCCTACACACTGGGATAGTACATTCTCTTATAAGTACAAACATTTCCACTCAACAGTGGGATGCCCAGTCAGTGTACAGGCAGCTCTCGACTTAAATAAACTCACTTAAGTAAGTTTACAGGCACGCTAATGCAAAAAGGCGACATGCCCCTGTAAGTAAACTTAAACTTCATCCCTGTACACATTACTAGTATATTTTTAGCTTAAGTGTTTTTTTGCTTTAAGGTGTCTTGAAGGTAAATTGTCGCATAACGGTTTGTGTAGCAGATTACTTATGTCAGTCGAGACCTGCAAGTGCCCCCCCCCCTATACTACACATCCAAAAATGGTGGTTTGTAAAGCTTCAGCAGATACGTACTGCACAGCCAGGCGCTTCTGCTCCACCGTGAGCTCCTCAGCCTTCCCACACAGCCCTTGAAGAAGGTAGAAGATAGGAGAACTTTAGTCTCCGTGACTGAACCCCCAAGGTGATGTACATCAAGTGTAGAAGGTTCTCTGCTCACCGTCATGCACCTGAAAGGCCAGCATGGTGACCTTCTGGGTCAGGATCATCAGGGGCCTGGAATTAGAGGTTCAGCCGTAAATATGCCATAGAGGAGTGTTTCCCAATCCGGGCCTTCGAGGACCCAAAGACGGTCCACGTTTTTACTGGGAGATGGGAGGGAGCAAAAATGTGGACTGTCTGGCAGGGAGTGGGGAGGGAGCAAAAATGTGGACTTTCTGGTAGGGAGTGAGGAGGGAGCAAAAATGCAGACTGTCTGGCAGGGAGCTGGGAGGAAGCAAAAATGTGGACTGTCTGGCAGGGAGCTGGGAGGGAGCAAAAATGTGGACTGTCTGGGGGTCCTCGAAGGCCAGGTTGAGAAACACTGCATTAGAAAGACATGAGTCTGCTGAGATTCCTGCAGGAGACACTGTTTGTAGTCCATAATGTAACTGGGCAAGGTTTCATATTTGCCATAATCTCATAAATAACATTTTTTTTCAAGACTATGAAGCTACAAAGCTACAACAATGCTGTGTTTATTATTTAAGTGCTGAGTAATATAACAAGATTACATAAACTACCCTGAGGTTCAAGTGATGAGTCAACTATGACAGAACTGCTCATGACAGCAACAGGATATAACCTGTAGCCCAGTGTTTCCCAACCCAGTCCTCGGGGGACACCAGACAGTCCCCATTTTTGCTTCCTCTCAGCTCCCAGTACGCCTGTACCAGGTATTCGATGTTCCTGATTGGCTGTGAGCTGGGAGGGAGCCAAAACACGGACTGTCCGGTGTCCCCCGAAAGGTTGGAAAACACTGTTGTAGCCTAAGCAGCTCCTCTGTACAGCTGTGGTGCACCATGGGTAACTGGGCTCTGTGTATCAAAGATACAAGTGGATTCTTCAGTTTAATGTGAGTCAGAGATACTAAATGTGATTGGAGGACAGCTGCCACATGACCAGGAAAAACTTAGGCAATGGCAGAGACTAAATTAATGTCCTCATCGGGGCTCAGCAACGTAATATGTTTCAGCTGACAGCCCTCGCACCTCGCCACCTGAAATAGCTGTCACCTGTGTGGCATGGACTGCAGAAAAGCTCTTTTGTCTACAGAGGCTCTGCAGCAGGCAGGCAGGGTCACACTGAGTCAACAGTGGTCAGGTTTTTTTTTATCAATTCTGTATTTAATTAAGGAAGTGTTTTTAGCAAAGGAGAAATCTGGCGAAACAGCAGATAAGAAAGAAAAGCTCCCCATGAAAGCACCAGTGAACCTTCCCGTGCACTTGTGCACACTGAAATATGGATATTGGGGCCACTACTCAATCTGTGAACAAGGATCCGAAAATCAAAGAGTCGGCGGGTTTGTAAATGAATCAGCTTTTCCTACCCTCACTCCATAGTTCTCCAGTCTCATTCGTGGTGGTGGTGGGGGGGGTGCTTTGCTGATTTTCTTTGTTTTGGATGTGATGTCAATTAATTAGATTTTGTTTTACTCAAGCAGATAGTAAAAGGAGACACCTTCTTCCTCTGTGTTCGTTACAGGACATAGATCTATATGGTAATGCAGAAATTAACCGCATACCTTCAAACATCCACAAACTAAAACAAGCAAAGATTTTGGTCTGTTATCTGATGTAACTCTAGAACAGAATATCTATGTATCCAGGTTGACAGACTGTATTATCTCATCCGTGAGCTGTCGCCCTCCATAGGCACTGCACATCCGCATTCATGCCCCCTTGACTGTGAATTTCGGGTGTGGCTGCAGGTCTCCATGTCTCCAGTTCAGCGGCCGGCTTCCCAGACTTACCCGGAGAAGTCGGTGGACAGGATGCCGTAGCTGAAGATGTAGGCACGGCTGATCTGGCAGATTGTCAGGTAGGCCATCGCCACCGTCAAAGAGTACCTGAAGCACAAATTAATTTACACTTTCTTTGATGCTTGCTCAATCATGACTACAGGTACATTGGATTTCCTCGGTTCCCAAATATCCTGTCTGGCCCTCTTTTCTCACACACACACACACACACACACACACACACACACACACACACACACACACGTTGGTTTCTTTGTGGGGACTCTCCATTCATTTCTGTGGGCATAACTATAATACCAACAATGACACCCTTAAACTGAACCCTTGAAAAAATGGTACCCAAAATAACAGGTTATCAAACCTGGGGTCTGAACAGAGGATCAGGCTTTTATCTACCAGCCCCTGAACCATTTTTTTGACGGTGGGGGGGTTAGCAACCTTATTCAAGGGCCCAAATGTGATGTGAGTCTGCAGCCGAGGGCAGGATTCTAACCAGGGACCTTCTGATCACAGCCCCAGTGGCTTAACCCGCCCAGCCACAGCCGTGGGGGAAGACGGTGATACCTGACAGAGCATTCCCCCATTTGCGTCAGACCTTTTTTTATGAATTGTTGACTGATCTAGGTTTACTTTCAGTTCAACTGGGAGCCAGTTTCATCTTAAGGTTAAAACAGCAATGTGTTTTTATCAGGCAATAAGAATGCTAACAGACCAGCGCTGTCTAACAAAGGCTCTGGCTATGAATGTAAGCCAGGGGAGGCCAGACTAAGCCTGAATGAAACATGCTGTCACCTGAAGAATGTCGCAAAGCACGCTTTTCCTGCCCGCTCAGAAATAACTCCGCTATCGGAGTTTTAGGAGCACAGACCTGCCAATCCCTCACACCAGACGGACACCCGCGTTCTAATCTTTCTATTCCGCTTATTTGCTGTGGAGAATTTACATTAGTGCACATTTCCCTGCATGGGTTTTTGAATTTTGAGTTTGTGGCCATGATGATGATATGTGACACATGGGAGGGAATGAAAGAAAGACTCGACTGTGTGACACTAGCTGAGATTAACAGTGAGGGGAAGAGCTGCTTTGTCAGGGTGTGTCCCTGTTGAAATCACTGCCTTTCGTGTGCAGGGGAGTTCCGTCCCAAGGCTGCACTTCCCTCACTGTGTCGAGAGGAGATTTGGGCTTTGTCTCTGGCCGTCCTGGAGAACATGACTCACGGCTGATGAGCTTTTTCAGCTTTTATCCGTCTGTCCCATTCGTCATCGATGTGGGTTACACAGTGTTTCAAACAGGTGATGCCATAAGTTTGGGGGGGGGCGGGTAGAGTTAGGTTTCAGGTTAAGCCACCTTGCTGGCCTTCTGGTGAACCAAGCTGATTTAAAACATTTTGAACAAAACTATCCTGAACATCTGCGAAAAGTTCTTTGGACAGATGCTGATGACTCACATGAAGTCATGCACCCAAAACATTTGGTTTGAGTAAATTTGGAACAACTGGTTAATACATCATTCATTATTAAACGCCTCCCAGGGTCACTTCAGTCGATCTGAATCATACTTTTTTTTTTTTTCTTCAGTTCTGCTTTTAGAGGCTAAAACTGTGTAACTAAAGCTGGGATATAACGCGTATTCCCGTGCGGGTCAGAGGATCGCAGGACTTCTTCACAAATGCAGGTGTTTTAAAAGCTACATTTCAAAAGCACCAAACAGGAAGTGAGATCTAATCGAAAGCTGTAAGATATCACTTCACATTAAATGTGCTATGCACTCTTTTGTACTCCTGTTAATGACCCTGTTTTTATTCAGTAATACTCCTATTGTCAGTGTCACGCCATGGTTACCTGTGGATGTTGTCTGCGTTTGCTTTGATCATGATGAAGTAGCAGGTGAACACCAGGATAAAAATATGTAGCGAGTACCTGTAGAGTGAAAAACAAGGAGAGATAAACCAGCAGGCTATTTCTGCATTTTGTGCAGTGCCTGTAAGTAAAACACAACCATTGGTGTAAATGTTACCTTTATCATTAAATCCAGTCTTAAGTGTTCTGGATTACCAGGGGGTGACTGCGCATTGACTGCATTGAGGTTAACCATCCATCTATCCATTCCAATTGTTTGTTGGAAGATTTTCAAAACACAAGTATTGGAGGCCTGATATTACGGCCTGTTTGCCGAGAGCTCTCGCCTCCTGTTACAACAGGGATATCAGGCAGTAGAGTCCTAAAGCAACGTCTCCCTACCCAGTCCTCGGGGACCCTCAGACAGTCCACATTTTTGCTCCCTCCCATGGAATGAGCCGGGAGGGAGCAAAAATGTGGGTTCCCAAGTCTCAGACTGGGAAACACTGTCCTTGGGATTAGTGGTTTGAAGTCGCCCTGTTGATAGGCCCCAAAAAGCTGCATGCCCAGCTTCCCAAGTAGCTACGCTATGCGACGCCTTCCGCTGTCTAGTCAGCGGCTGGGCCTCAAAGCCACATTTTACCAAACCAAAGCCAAAAATCAGGCTGTATTTTTATAATATCTTTCCTGTAAGGAAATTTGTAACAAATTTAGAAATCTGGACAAGGATTGTTTTGTCTAGTGATATTTCTGCGAATGTGAAAGGGAGGCAGTATTTACGCTTCCCTGGGTTTGTTGTTGTGCTTGACATGGTTACATAAACACTGCTGTAAAGTGGCTCAGAGTGGGAGAGCAGCTGAACTCTGCCTGCGTCGGGGCGCGAGCTCCAAAGTGGGCCGGGAAACTCGCTCCACAGCTTTACCAACGCCAGCCGGAGCCGTGTGTCGCTACATTCCCGTCAGACAAGATTTATTCTTTTCCTCCTACACTGCGCGGCCCGGGATAAGCACGCTCATTTTGTTTGGCTACAAAGTCGGCATTATCGGGTTACTCCGGAGGAGGGAAGCTTTGGGAGGAGAAAACGCCGAGGTGAGGCTAGCGTTCCTGTTGCCAGGACCGGCGGTAACCGCAGGAAGTTATGCCGGGGCGGGTCAGATGGACCTGTGAGCAAGGTGTCCCCAGGGGCACACGGGCGTCCAGGGTGGCGAGAGGTGCCTTACCAGCCGAAGCAAAATATGACGAAAGACACGCCGAGCAGGGCGGCAAAGGCGTGCCGGACCAGGGGGCTGACATGCTGAGGGCTCAGGTACAGGCGGAACAAGAAGGCGGCCAGGAGGGCGAGAGCCTGACAGGCCAGGAAATTCACCTGTGATAAGAGGGGGTAGGGGGTATTGGAGCAGGGGTCTTAATTAGGAATAGAGAGGCCAGCCTGAATCCTAAGACTATGCCAGCGAATGACGTTTCTGCCCGGAAGTGGAATGCGCATTTGCGACATAGTACCCCTGGATATCACCACAACATCCACATTGTCTGAAAGACATTGTCTGAAATGGCATACCATAAATGGCTGATGCGTTTGAATGCTCATAGGAAGGCATGAATGCGGCCCATTATGAGCGCAGCCGGGATCTTTCTGTCCACGTTTCATTCATTTACATTCTTCTGGCCCAAACGTCATTATGTCCGCAACCATGTGACGGAGAAACTTAATTTCATCTGTCCGATCTCGTGACCCAGCATGATACGCAAAGATAAACAGGACTATATCTCGGATATACAGGCTATTAGGTTAAGAAGAAAGCTACGTAGCCTGTGCATAACCGAAAACCGACCTATAAGGGCCGTTAAATGACGGCCGCGATTCGCGCAGTCAGCCTAACCCGTTACCCCCGCGTAGGTGGGCTGCACCAGCGAAACCTACCCTGAAATCAAACATGACATCGGAGGACAGTCACTCCACTTTAATTCATGTCTGAAGCATGAAACTGCAACCTTGCACAGCCTAGTACAGTCAGAAATACTAAAAGCAATAAGCGGACTTTGTTTCTAAACGCGTTTATAAATAGCCCGTATATATTTGTACATAAAATATTTCATATTTTGGTCAGTATTACTAGCTATGCGGGTTTTCAGATACATTTGATGCATGTCCCCGCCAAGCCCCGCTAAAAGTGACAATTTAAAATGGCTAGGGGGGCGTGTTATAATAAAAACGTAATAAATAACTTATACGAGTTGGGCTTTGTTTGGCGAGCCGATCAATGAAATGCGCTTTCAGGCAGCCGTATGGTCCTGTGTCTTAATGCGCTAACTTTACGGCTCTTTACACCAGCGCCAACAAAGCCTGCCCTGATTTGCGTTTCCTGGCGTGGTCGCGGGCTGTCATCTGTCATAAAGTGCCATCTGCTTCCCGGGGGGGAGATCGAAGCCAGGAGGAACTCATCAGAAACATCACGGCAACTGTTGCTTCCGAAATATGTCGCTCTTTCGCCGAGATAAGGCGTCACCTATCGGCAAAGGGTTCTTTTATAACACTGTATTAAAAGTGCGATGGCTCGCCTACCTGGTCCACGGGGAACCCCACGAGGTCGCCGACACTTTGTAACACGGTGCAGCCCGTCGTCTTGTACTTAATGCCCGTCTGCTCTTCCATTGCCGATGCATGGGCAAGTAGCGACCGAGGGAGCAGGGCAGCCGACTATAGCTCCTCGGTGTCGGGACAAGGCAGCCGGCTGAGACCGATCCGATCCACCGCCGCCTGGATCTTTCATTCATTCGCGAAGCGATCAAAGCCGCTCGCCGTCCATTCCTGGAAGTCGGTGCTTGTGGCGTGCGGTTTAAGTATCCCGGGTATCGTGTCCTGGACTGGGGGGAAAAGCCTGGGAGAGAGCGGGCAGAGCGGCTGGCACCGCCTTATCGCGGGCAAGGTGGTGCCTCGCAAAGGCGGGGCGCGGACGGGGCTGTGTGGCGCCTGGGCCAAGTTGCCAAGCCGAGAGCCGCCTTTGCGGGACTGACGCTCCAAAGCGCTGGGCCAGACCTCACTCTCCCTCAGACTACACCCTCATTGTCATTATAATATCCGCCGAGGATCCCTGCCTTTATTGGGCTCTCGGGTCACAGGAACTTGGTCTGAGCTGATGAATGCTATTGCACAATAACCTGCACAGAACTGATTCATGAATATGCTAGTACATACACTAAGTATAAATGCAATGATTCATTATGGTACATTTGCCCGCCCAGATAAACAGCAAGCAGTGTTAATAACTTAAACACTGATAATTCATCAGATTTACATTAAGTCAGCAGTAAAATCAAATTCAGTGCAACTGTCAAGATATTTAATTCACGCTATATAGCATTTTGCCGTCCTTTTCCCTGTTATCTCCGTTTTCTGTTCAGTTAGGCTGTCAGAAACAAGCGGCCCAAAATGCATGACTCTTTCGTAAAACCCCTGTTTATTTTCAGACAGGTAGGTTTACTCGTGCCTGCGGGTTATCGCAATCCACGGTCGCGAGCTTAGTTTCATAGTTAAACACAATGCGCTGGGGCGGGTCGGGGGAGGGGGGCGGGTGTCCTGCCATAAAGTTGACTCCCCAGTCCTGAATTGTCCTTGGTGGTCAGGTTAGACCAACCGAAAGAAAGGAGCCACACCTCTGCTGCTCCTCTGATTTGTGTGACACATTATACGCCCCCCCGAATTGCCAATCTTGCAGAACACTGGTCTGTGTCACTACTGAAGTCACCGGTCTGCCCCCCTTTGCGGAAGTCTGGGCGATTCCACTCCCCTTGTTTTGGGATGGGGTTCAGCTCCATCCCGCTCCCATTCCTCATAAGCCCCACCTCCCCACCCCAATTCGGCACGGTTACGTTTAATGTTGCTAACTGACCTACTGCACGTTTGTTCACTATTCAGCTACATCCTGTATGTATATACCATATTATTATTATTAGGCCATACTTCTATTAGTATTATTATGTTTTAATAACATGTAGCACCGGTCGAGAACGCGCAGAGATTTGTTGTACATGTACAATGACAAGATATGCATTCTCTCATCGTCGTCATGTTTACTCTGATCCTTTGTCGGGATCCTTTGACAGTGATTGTATTACACGGTAGGCGTGTTGAGGTCGGCGATCGTGGTTATTCTTTAAATAAAAAGCGCACTCTCTGTGGGCTCCCCCTCGCCTACCATACAAATGCCAGATTTGCTAAATTCCCGGCTTTTCGCAACCTCGGCCCCGCCTGCACAGCCCGTTCTTTCTTCCTTTTTTTCTTTCTTTCTACCTTCCTTCGTTCCTTCGCTTTTTTCTGTTAATTGCTGTCATCGAGGAGAATGGATGTGACGTCGGAAGGCGACACCCGTAGGTGAAACGGGAATGGAAGCCGTAAAGCTGCATTCGCTCCCTAAGAAC
>JAODKN010000134.1:7757068-7768242 GCA_026774425.1 Petrocephalus zakoni
CCCCCCCCCCCCCCCCCCCCCCCCCCCCCCCCCCCCCCCCCCCCCCCCCCCCCCCCCCCCCCCCCCCCCGCGGGCCGGGGATGGCATCTATGGATGTCATTAATCTCCCCCACGGCGTGCCAAGCTCCCTGGCGACATGGGGAACCCCGGTGTGTAGTTCTGCGGGTCTACCACGAGGGGGGCGGGGCCAATGCTGGGGCATCTGGGGCTTGTCCAGGAAAGACCCCCCGGTGTGTAGTTCCCAAGCCCAACTGTCACAGAAACGCCTACTCATGCCCCCCCCTTGGGAAGTTAGTGTGCCCTGATGGAGGTGTCCCTGCCCCTGCTTGCGTGATCGCTTTACAGAGACGCCACCTGTCCTTTACCTGCTACCTTCTCATGCTAATGAGCCTCAAATATTTACCTTCCCCCCCTCCCCCCCCCACGTGCATCCTCGGCACGCATTCGACTCGCAGCGCCCCCTGCTTCTTTATGATCAGGATGTTTCTTTCACACTCGGCTTGTTAAGGGAGGGGTGACCTCGTTTCCATGGCAGGCTCCTTTGAATTATTAGAAGCTGCTTGTTAGTGCTTTAGCTGCTAACGAGCTAGCGGGCTGCATTTACGTGGGATTTGGGCCGGCTGGACCCCTGCTGGCGGCATTATCACCTGGGGGGGGGGTGATTTATAGGCTCGGCCGTGATCTCGCGCCCCCTTCTGGCGTGATTAAGCGCCCCTCGTACCCGGGCCGGACTGGAGCGCACTCTGGGCCTCTGCCCATCTGCGTATCTCAGCATGCAGATCGGGGGGGCTGTAAAAATGAGTCCCCTCATGCCCCCAACTAGTCATGTCCCATACACCAAAAAGATGGTGGGGGCACAGAGACACCCCGGGACCAGGGAGCCTCACGGCTCATTTGTGATAACGGAGCCCTCAAACTTTTCTAACATGAGCGTAATGTTTTAGGGAGAAGCTCCCTGAGCCCCCGCTCAGTGGTAATGGGCTGTGACCTGCACCCTGTCTGTGCCTCCCCCCACCCAGCTCCCGTTGGCACACCCCAAACGGCAGGTGTCCTTTTCTTTGGGTCACAGTCACAAAGCCGGCATGTGTAAATATTTGCCTTGGTTGCCGCGGCTGCCGCGCCCTCACAAGCTCCGGGCGTCACTGTGCCGGACGTTTTCCCTTCAGGCATCTCCAGCCGTTGAGGTCACCTTTCAGCCACACTGAGATGTTTTTTGTTTCAGTTATTGTTAGTGTTTTTTTCTGTAACTTGCCAGTGGTGTGTGGCTCAGTGAGTTAGCATTCTGTGCCTGTGATCAAATCCCCGATCGCGCTGGTTCACATCCTTGGGTCTGTAAAGGGATTTCACCGTTGGCTACTTGAGCACGACCCTTAACCCCAAGTGGCTCCAGGGGACTGTCTGATCCAGCCTTCTGAGTTGGTTTGGTCTGCCAAACGAATCAAAGGTTCGGCCTAAATGTCAGAATGTAAGACAGTAAATGGGACCTGTTTCCAGCACCTTGCAGAGACCTTCTCCGACGTCTCCTCCTCCTTTCCAGGTGCTTCCTGGAGTCGAATTCACGCTCCACCATGGCCCTGTACTGTGCATGGCCTTTTCCCAACAATAAACGCAGATCAGACTTTTGATATTTTTACCCATTCAAGTCTGAAGTAATTTCACAGCTCAGCTGGATAAGCAAACTGGTTTGGACAGGATTCCATAACCACAGTGCTGCTTGTAGAGTTAGTTGCATTTGCGGTTTAAATATATATTTTTTTAGTTTCTGACAGTCCTGATTACGTCTTATTTCTGCATCTGATACTGACACTTGGTGTGTTTATTTGGTAATTCAAACTAGAGGTTGACCGATATATCGGACCGATATTTGGCATTTTTTTATGTATCGGCATCAGCCGATATCTGAGTGTAGTACGCCGATTTACAGACAGGCACGTCTGCGGGCAGCCCCGTGTCCCATGCTGCCGCCTGTGCAGGACCCCAGCCAGAACTTTCATTAGTCCTGCGAGAGAATGGAACGACTTAAATCCTGGGGCCCGTTGCACAAAACACCTTAAATTAAGATTTCCTTAAAATCAAGTCAGTTGCACAAAACATCCTTAAATGTCCTCCTTAAGGTTTTCTTAAACTTAAATACTTACGTGAAGATTTTTTCTCCTTATCATGGTCTTATACCTATGGAATCCCTTAAAGTCCCCTTACCAGTTGCACAAAAGACTTTAAGAACCAAAGTGAGGAGAATAACTCCAGGTACACTGACTGTACCTTAACCGCAGCACGCCGTTTATGGCAGTAAATGAAGAAAATGAACTCATCCCGAGAAGAGAATTCCGCGACTGGATACGATCATGATCAATTGATCTAGCATTATAGATTTGACTAACAGTAGACATGTTTATAATTCGTTATTTAATCTGGCTAACACTGGTAAGTTTCACCGCCGGTACCAGCAAAAAAATATACAGAAGTATATTGGTTATTCAATAGAATTTTCGATGCAGAAATATGTAGACACATGCAGAAAAAGGTATTCATTAATGCTTTTTAATGTAACTGAGATACAAAAATAAATCCATCTGCTCAGGGTTTGCTCGTCTGCTTCTCTCTTTTCCCCGCACTTTTGCGTAACTTCTAAATTGCCACTGGTGGAAATCCGGCTTTTGTTTTTATTTTATTTATATTTGTCAGACGCAAAACATGTTTAATGTCACTGGCAGTATCATACTTGAGGGGAAAACTTAAGGTGTTTTGTGCAACCCGCCCCTGATCTTTCAAAGACCGATCCATATTTAACTGGTTTGCTATGAAGTGTTGCTTTGAAAGAACGTGAATAGCCTACAGAAGTCGGGAACTGGCGTAATGATAGCGAGCCGTCAACCAGCTCTACACTGTAAAAGTAAAAAAAAATTTGTAAAAAACGTATAATGTACTGGTAATGCCCTGGCAGGACATTATCAGTTTTCTTTCGGATTTTTTTTTGTTAAATTTACGGACATTAGCAAGTGTACTCGCTCCCACAATGCAACGCGAAATTCAAATTAAAGGGTAAAACGCCTGTGAAAATGTATACAGAAAAATATTAACACGGCACACTGAATTCTATTTTACAGTGTAGCTTACAGGTAACGTTAAGGATGTGTTTTAAAACCATCATTGACAGAGAAGTTTCATGCGTTTATTATAAGTGTATATAGTTCGTTTATATGTAGGGTGACCAGATGATAATCCGTGTCATCCTGGAAAGTTTGAGCTAGGACAGGATTTGGAAACTACTATTTCAGTTAAAAGGACCTGCATTCTTGCTTTGTGCTGATTGGTCAGTCTCCTATAATCATACATGTGTCACTAATGTTAATGTGAAACAGCTGGATGAGTCTTTCAATCAAGAAAACAAACCAGTCAAAGCACAAGAAGAAATTAACCATTAGCCAAGCAAAGGAGTCTTTCAGGTTTAAAGTAGTCTGTAAAAACTGAAGTAGCTCAAAGTATCTGGGATACTTTGGATTATCTGGTCACCCTATTTATATTTAAGTTTACACTTATGTTCTAAGTGTTCAATAGATGTTGTTAAGTTGAGAAATGTTGTGTATCCTATATTATTAGTGTGATATTTCACCAAGCAAATAGGGGGGAAAACGTCCAATGATCGGCCAAAAAATCAACAGCCGACCCTGACTTCTAACATCGGCTATAGAAAAACCCATATTGGTTGACATCTAATTCAAACAGGCTTGTGGTCCCATGGACCCTGGTATCTGAATTTTAATGTCATTTTATAATAATATGATAGTTTTTTGGTGTTGATAAGTGATTTTAAACGTGCAATCTGTGTGTCTGATTTAATGTAAGCCAATTTCAGTTTGACAGGTCAAAATTCTCACGACTTATTCGTGTCAGGTCTTTTGTGTACTAGACTAGCAATGAATGTTTCTGATGGAAATGTCCGGGGGTGTGCATATGGAGAGGTCGCCCCCTATGGGTCGGTGGTGCTCTTGCGGTGACTGATGGCTACTTGAAGTGTTGGTGGATGGGCGGACAGTGATGAGGTGGGGGGCAGAGGTGCCCACTTACGGGAGGACTGGGGTCTAACCAAGGTTAATTTAAAAGGAGATTGTCGGTCGATGTTCACATCGACACTGCGACCGCTCAGGATGGCTTACAGGTGCTCCGATGGTAATTAAGGGCGGTTAACGATCAGGCTGCCGGCAGGGGGGGACTGCAAATTAGCACTTCCCTCAGCGAGTGAGTCTCAGCTCCCCTGATTAGGCTGTTTAGGCAGAACTTTGGTGGGGGCTATCACTGGGGTGAGGGTGAGGAGGTCATGGCTGGACAGAAACGATGCTCATCCTTATTCGGACATTCATTCGAATCATAAGCATGTTCAGACATGTTTATACATGTACAATTCCATGAGGCAAGAATCGAGACAGCCCTGTCCTTATAGCGTCGTATGGTCTGTCTGCTGACGTCGTATGGTCTGTCTGCTGACGGTCCTGTTCTAATGTAGTTACCGCTTTCTTCTTTAAAAGTTGGTGTTGCTTTCCCATGATTCCTGTGACCTGTCCTGCACGTATCTGAGCTCTTTAGATTAACTGTAGAACAGATGATGAAATCCTCTTTATGGTGCATATCAGCTGTTTTTGAAATATTAACCACTTTCGTCTTTTGACATTTCTTCAAGTAAATGATTTACTAACTGCAGATTCCTCTTTTGTCAAATACCACAAAATTCGCCGTCTTTACTGTTAGAAAATAAAACTGCTTGTAGTTTAAAAAAAAAAAATGTCACGGATCAAGTTAAGACACTGGGATGGTTTCTGGAGCCGTTAATATTTCCGGGAGGTGTGTGTGTGTATCCCGAAACGGTGCCGTCCGGTACCTGTGTGTGTCTGCGGCCCGGAGACATGCCCGTGCTCTCCAGCGTGATCGGGGGGCAGCGTTTGCCGGTTCCTGGTTGTCTTAACGGCCTTGTTTTAAGGCTCGTCGCCTAGCCGCCGAAGCGCGTTAATTACGGCACGTGTCCCCCGTGCTGCCCAGCCTGACGCTTCCTCCCCCCCATGCGCTTCTCAGCCTCTAACTTGCATTATGGGTCTGTTATGGAGTTTCCAGAGCTGCCCCCCTGCCAAGGTCGCTGGGCTGCTTTCGGGACCAGGATGAGGGATGAGGGCTGGGGGGCCATGTTGGGAGGGAAAGTGGGTCGTGCTCTTGCCGGGGTCCTCAGTACCTACTCCCCCCCCCGCAAGCGCTGTATGTGCGCTAAAGCTCGTGATTCACGTGCAGGCGACAGGAGGCCTGGGACGGTGATGGGTCATGGGTTCGAATGGGAGCATAATTACTGGCCCAGGTGCAGCAAACCCACATGGGGGGAGGGGGTGCCAGGGTGAGTTAATGTTTCATGGAAATTAAGCCCCTTTATTGCAGGAAATCAATTAATTAATGACGGTTGTCAGAGCCGCTGATGGTATTGACCTCGCGGATACTTCCGGAAAAGTGTATAGCACAGAAACAGCAATAAAATTTATTAACGAAGCAACAAAAAAATGGATTTCCAGTTAAAAAGCGAAGGGCCGAAGGTGAGAGGTTAGCTGGTGGTGTAATGATCGGCCGGACCCGCTCCTGTACCCTAAGGGCCCCAGATAATTTGAATTGCTTCATTGAACGGCTGTATAATTGTGCAAAAACTAAACACTAAGCAAAAAAGAATGAGCGGTATTAACGTTTTCCTTCCTGTTCGGTGTCAAGGTGTCCTGGCACAGGAGACTTGGATAGAGCCATAAAAATACTTCATTTATTTAGCGAATGCTTTATCCAACACAACGTACATTTTTGAGAGCGTCTCAGGAACCGTTGGGGGTTAAGGGCTCTGTGGCGAAATCGCGCTGCTGATGTGGGACTCGAACCAGCGGCCGGCTGATCAGCGGCACAGCGTCCTAACCCGCTGAGCCACAACCTGTCACAAATTGAGGCCGTGTCATTTCCTGTGGACGGAGTGCGTTGGCTTTGTTGGTATGAATGTGTCTGTTGGTACGCTGTGCCTCCGGTAAGCATTCTCCCGGCAGGTCGATTCCAGTAGAGCTCTGGTTCCCGGCTCTGTGCTCCGAAGGCTCTCTGGGCCATTATGCGTTATCGGCAGCATAGCGATGGGCCCGGTTCAGCCTGTTATGGCTCATTTTTGGATCGCTGGTTCCTACTGTCGGGCCTGACCTAGCTGTGGCATTACACCCTCCCGGTTCTGATAATGCGATGTTTTTTTTCATAACTGCGGGGCTCGTTATGCTACAGGTCATTAAGTCCTTAAAGCCCGGCATGTCATTCTTCTTAACCCTAATTTTAGATACTGATCTGGAGCCCTGCTCTAGTCTGGCCTGTCTGGTTTGGGGTGGGGGGTGGGTCCCTGTGTAATTGTGTCTTGTGTCCCAGCTCAGAGAAACCATCATGCAGGTGCAGCTCCCCCGAGGGTGCATCTTGATTGTGGGGGTTGGAGGTAGTATTTTATTAAATGTTACAGTTTAATGGCTGAACTGAAGTTTGCCAGTGGGTCACTCCGGTGTCCCCCTCCTGGAGTCTGGGAGTCCCTATACATGACTGCCTCGAACTGGCTACAGTGTAAGTCCTGAGAAGGAGCCACGTAGATATTGGCAGTGTGGCACCGCGCCGTGTGAAAGATGGCACTCGCCTTATTTGGCTGGGAACAGAGCGGCCGCGCTGATGGAATCGTTAACAAGACCTCGTCCCGGTGGGTCCGCATCTACGGATCCGGATTAAATCCGTGCTCCGGTGCAAATGAAATCCCCTCCCCCCACTACCCCCTGCTGTCACTGTGCCTCAATGTCCCAGTGAAGTTAATATGGGGGACGTGAATCTCTCAAACATCTCAGGCATGGCTCATTCGGGAGCCCCCCCCCCCCAGCCCCCCGTGGCGCATAACAGCAGTGTGCTCTTGATTTACGCCCCGGGTCCTTCCGGAAACCCCGCGCCGTATATCACGAAAACAAGCGCGTGCTGTGGCGTCGGGGCCCAGTTGCCGGCGGCGACGTGTTTCCACGGGGATGCCGGGCGAGCCGTCGCCGCGGCGGCGGAGGGCCGAGCAATCAAACCGCGGCGCGGCGACCATTCATAACGCGCGGTTTAATCCGCTTCCTTTATTTGCTATAAATAATGGATGATGGATGTATGTTCCTCCGTCGAGCCGCCAAATTCATGAATTTTAAAATATCTGTGGAGGAGGGGGTGGAGATGGATGGCTCAGATCCCCGTGGCTTCGCGTGTGATTTGTCGAGGCGTGAGGGCGTGACGCCTGCCCCTGCCTTCTCCCGTCTCTGATGTCACCAGCAGTCCAGTTTCTGACTCTTCTGTGGTGGGATCCTGAGTCCCGAGATGCTAATGATCCCATCGAGGCATCGGGGGGGTGTATTTCCCCATAGCTTCCGTTAGCAGCTTGCATAACTTGACCTATTCGGTTGCATGGAAATGCACCCCAGGCCAGATTCTGTGCGTTTCATACCATGGAACTTAAAGCAAGCCAAATGTCTGCTGCCCTTAAATCTGCATTTTTACGTTAAATGAGTGTGAAATGCTGTGAAATACTGCAGGCTCGTACAACTGCCTTTCCAGTCCTTGCCCTTGGGGTCGCTGCTGGTACAGACTTGAACCGTTTGGGTGTGTGTGTGATTCTTTACCTTTCTGCCCTGATTCACCCACCTTACTCATGTATCCCCCCCCCATGGCCTATAACAGGGCCTGGTCTTCCTGTACCGACAGCGGTCCTGCTCTCTGGCGCCCCCTGTAGGCTTCCCATGGGCTGGGAGTCACTCACAGCACACTAGGTATGTGCCATCGGTGGGCGCGCACCCGAGCTCCTCAGGGGTTTTCAGTTCCGATATTAGGGGCGTTCGGCCGGACTTGTGTAAACAATGGCTCCCCCCATGGCTAAAATCGGCCTCTGCGGGGAGGCTGCCTTCCATTCCGCTGTCATTTCCTTGGATTTAAGTGGGACTGCAAACGCAGAAAGGTATTTCTGTGCCCCACTGTGCCAATTTCGACATGGCGATGGTGCTGCTTGGCTGTCCTGCATTGGGGGGCGCATTTCCAATCGGAACTCGCTGCGCTCTGTTCCCGTGGTGGGCTGGGGGGGTTCCTGCATGGATCCACAGCCAGTAACTGGCAGTCCACTGTCCCTGCATGATGAACCGATCACCTTGTGGCCTAAAACCCTCTGTATGGTCATGGGCTTTGGCCGTTGTGCTCAGTCATATAGAGAACTTTTTTTTTTGGGGGGGGGGGGGGCGGGGGATGTGTATAAGACGTCCATCAAATCGAAAATCTTTGCATAATGTCCCAAGATTGGCGCCTCCATGTGGTATTTTAGGATAAAATCGTGTCAGAATATAAGCGAGATCTGTGGGGTGTCAGGCCCTTTCCGGACTTTTGCGTCTTGCGGTGTGAGCTTGGCCAGAAAGCGGGTGTCCAGTGTAAATGGGTGCAGTCACCCCGGAGCATCCCAGGTCAAACGCAACATGCCTGGGGGGGGAGAGCCGTACGGGAGCCGCACGGGAGCACGCACGGGCCTGCAGTTCACGGCAGATTAAGTCCTGCTCGCAGAAGTCTCATCTCCCGGGACGACGGTGGTAATTAGACCTCCGGCCTCACACCTTTCCGGTTAGCTGGCAATTCGAAGAGTGGAAGGGGGAACCCGCCACCCCACTCACTGGGCCGAGTATGAAACCTCGCAGCGTGGGATGTTCCGAACGCGGGTACGAGGTGATGGGGAGTATGTCACGGGAGGCTGCCCGTTACTCCAGATGAAATGGGTGACCCCAACTGATACATTTATGGTGCTCATGGGGTGTTGCTGCTGATTTTTACTTTATATAATGTCCGAGATGACCTCCACTTTGAAATGCAGTAGGGAAATGTAGCTCCCCCCCCCCCCAGACCTTTCCAGGTGAAGGTCACAGTGGTGGCATTTTGAACAGGTCAGACTAGACCTCTCTATCTATGGATACTGATTCTAGCTCATTCTGGATCCTTACACATTCCCAAGCCACCAGTGTGTCCTAGGGCTTCTGGGGGACCTCGGCCCAGTGGGAGCTGATCCCTCGGGATCCACCCGGCCGGCATCCATACGACGTGACAGAACCGCCTCAGCTGGATCCTCTGGATCTGAAGGAGCAGCGGCCCCTCTGGACCTGTGAGCGCATGCTAACCCTGCAGAGACGGCACATTTCCATGCTTGTGCTTGTGGCCTCGCTTGTCCGGTGGCTACCTGCAGGTTCCTGGTGAGGAGGGGGGTGATGGCTGGGAGCGCGCCGCAGGCCGCGGGCTGCCCGCCGTCCATTCTCCCGGACGCATTCTCAGAAACGCTTTTTAAGCATAAGCGCCGTGTCTCCTGGCGGCTGACTTTCTGATATAGGGTGTTTCACTCCCCCACGTGTGCCGGGGGGTGTCTTCCTCTGGCGGTTTTTCTCAGCCGGGGCTGATCCGCTTTGTACCTCGGCTATGTGCCATCTACCTGTATGCACCTGTAGAGGAGGTGTGGCCCATATATTTTGGGGGGGGGTGTCCTCTGGTTGACGTTCTCGTCTGTTTGGGGACCGGCTGTAGCTTCCTCTTTCCTGCTCTGTGAGAAACTGACCCAGTACACAGACGCGCACACACACACACACACACACACACACACACACATACAGACAGACACAGAGACACAGACACACGCAGACAGACAGAGACACAGACCCCCGTGTTGTTCCCTAACCATAGCGGGCCGTTGCTGAGCCCTCTGGCGAGTGTTTACCCTCCACCGCGTGTTACGAGGCCCCCGCCACCTCAGCTGCTTTCACTTTATCATCAGCGCCATTCCCTTAGCCGTGCCCCCAGGGCGCCCTGCACGCCACGCGCCGGTGAGTCCTGGGCGGCGGGCTGCTCCGCGTTTCCCAGGCGTCGCTTTTGCCGTTTTTGTGGCCCCGCCTCCCGCATATGTGCCTGCTGAAACGCCTCCACCAAGAGGAGCTGCTCTGTCTATAGGCAAATCTATGCAAATACCCTGCCCCCCCCCCCCACCTCATGCTGAGTCACCCTCGTCCCGTGGTGGGCTGCTCCGGACCAGCAGCGATCCTGTTCTCACTGGGTTGTTCCGTGTGCTTGCGTTGCTGTAATTAGAGCTTGAGTCATTATGGATGTTTAATATCATACGCAATCCCCGTTGGCGAGTGTCGGTTATTCCCGTCTGCCCCCCCCCTGCAGGGGGCGCTGTGCTCCAGCAGAGGTGTAGCCCTTCTGTGTCACTGTATGTGTCAGGTCCGTTTGGGGCCATCAGGGACGCATCTGCCCGCACTGGGCCATCTTCCAGGCCGTTCCAGGAAATGTCCTGCCCCCCCCACCCGCCGTCCATGCCATGTAGGCCGCTCTCCCTGCTCGGGGGCTCATACCCAGCGCCCCTCTACAGGACGTGTGAAATCAGCTATGGTGTAATTTTGATTTTCAAAGTGTAAAGCTGCAAACCCCTGTTTCCAGCCTCCTTGCTGGAAACTGCGACTTTCCTCTGAAACTCTGCTGTCAGTGAGGTTCCCGTGAGGCCCCCTGAATGACCGGCAGCGTCGTCTTTTAAGGTGCCCGTCTGACTTTCATAACCTCAGTGTGAGCGTCAGGGAGCCTGATGCGTGCGTCCGCCTGGCCCCCCACACCACGCATTTCTCGTGTAATGCACTCACTCCGTTTTAATGCCTTTATTTGTTTACTGCGGCTCAGTGCGGCCACGCCTGGCCTGGTCACGCCGGTTCCCACGCTGCCGGCACGGAGCTCGCTGCGTCTGCGTGCAGCAGAAACCGCTTTGGTTCTCATGCCCCGAGCCTCACGGCGCTGCCCGGAGACAGTCCTGCTCACCTGGCCCATGACTGTTGGTCTTTCCGCACACGGGCAGCCGTTAGGGACATGACGCTTGTTTGTTTTTTTTTTTTTTCTTTTTTTTTTTTGCTGTTACGGCTGGTTTATGAATCGATTCATTTTTTTTATATTACTTGGTAATATGAAAAGGGCTGAACGATTTTAAGGAAAAATATCATTGTGCTTTTCCAGGCCTGAACTAATAGAGGGACTGATCTCAGCACACAGGGGGGGGGGGGGGGGGGGGGGGGGGGGGGGGGGGGGGGGGGGGGGGGGGGGGGGGGGGGGGGGGGGGG
>JAODKN010000134.1:7820919-7837401 GCA_026774425.1 Petrocephalus zakoni
CCCGGCCCCCCCCCCCCCCCCCCGGCCTCGCCATTGCATTTGAATCCGCAGGTCTTGGTGTGATTTGCTTAGGGCCTTGGGGGGCTTCGTCTCTGCCCCCCCCCAGTGCAGATGTGGCCATCCCTTCAGTAACCCTCTAAGCTGGCTTTCATGCTGCAGCCTTCTCATGTGGTTTGTGTGGTCAGTGTGTGGTGAGGAGCATTGCTGGTGCCCCCCCGCGTGTCTCTGGCCTTCATGCTCCAACACCCACCATTTGATGTTATTTGTAAGCAGACGGGACCCCCCCCACATCCTGATCAATAATGTAGCGCAGCGCTGTATTTTTCCACATTTAGGTGCTTTCTCCCCTGGGGGGAGAGGGGGCAGGCAAGACCCAGTGCTCCCCCAGACGGCTGTCAGGCTGTGCGTCTGAGGGGCCCCACAGTCAGGGGTGTGGCGACAGCGTCATAACAGATTGGCTTTGCTCTTCTTATGACTCCCCCCCTTCAGGACAACCTAAAGAACCATTAGTCTCTGTGCTGGTGTCTGTGACTGTGATGGTGTCTGTGACTGTGATGGTGTCTGTGACCCGTGATAATGGCAGTGAACGTGATAATAACTGTGATAATGACGATGATTGTGATAATGATGGTGACC
This sequence comes from Petrocephalus zakoni, assembly GCA_026774425.1. NCBI lineage: Eukaryota > Metazoa > Chordata > Actinopteri > Osteoglossiformes > Mormyridae > Petrocephalus > Petrocephalus zakoni. Next base: position 7,821,556 of record JAODKN010000134.1, read on the forward strand.
GTGATGATGGCGGTTACCGTGCTGATGATGGTGACCATGATAATGATGGTGACCATGCTAATAACTGTGATAATGACGATGATTGTGATAATGATGGTGACCGTGATGATGGCGGTGACCGTGATGATGATGGTGACCATGATAATGATGGTGACCGTGATGATAGTGATGATCTTAATAATGATGACCGTGCTAATGACTGTCACCATTGCTAGTGTGACCGTGATAATGATGACTGTGATAATGATGTGACAGTGATGATGATTGTGATATTGATGATTATTGTGATAATGACAGTGACCATGATGATAGTGATGATCGTAATAATAATGATGACTGTGATAATGACTATGACCATGCTCATAATGGTGACTTAGCTTCTGCTTCTGCCCCCTGACCTTGTCTGTCACCGGTATGTGTGTGTGTGTGTGTGTGTGTGAGAGAGAGCCCTTTTGATGGCATTCCTCTCTGCTCCGGTTACCCCATAACGAGGCCCACTGGCAGGCATTATGAAAGCTGTGATTGCTAATTAGACAACAGTGCCCCAGAATGTCAATGAGCCTTTAATGGCCTCTGATACTTCAGATCTGCAGATTAACTTACGGTATTCTTGCCCTGTCTGGATGTCGATGGCCCACTTAATGGCCTTATCTGAAGTTCCCTAGCCTGTTTGCTATTTTTTTAATCTGTTTATGAGTGCCTATTCAGTTTGCTAAGACAGGTGTTTGAGGGCATATGGCTTACTGTCATTTGTTTTCTAATGGAACTGCAATGACTGTTATGTTGTTAGTATCTTTCCAGGTATTTAGTGAGTTCAGTTATCCGTACAAATAGTTGGTGCAGTAATTTACACAATCAGAGGTCAATGGGTTTCTCTACGTTTCTAAAATTTAACTGTCGGGCCCTCTGATGAAAAGATAAAAATTGTTGCCTATTAAACTTTGTATTATAGTGCAATAACTCACTTCACATTTTCAAATTTGACATTTGCCGTTTTGGTATTTGTGATAATTTGTGACTTGGCTGTGAACAGTTAAAGCCAAATATTTTTGGACCTTTATGGTAGCCAAAAACAATACTGAAAATGATTCACATAAAATAATTTAATATTACTGATACATAATATGTTATTGCATAACTGCAAGCTGTGTCTTTATAGTCCTGACTTTGTTTTTGTCACGTTAACGTCCTTTGTGACCGTTGTCTTTTGCAGTAACTTTCAAACTTTTGAGTGTCATTAATTTAGTAACGGGTCCAAAATGCAACGTGCCCTGTGTGTACAGCAGTAACTTTGCACATACAGGGGCATAATTTAGAAGGTTTGTATTAATATATAGGTCGATATGGGAAATGACAAAGCAATTTGTCATGCAAAGTGTGCTGTTTGTTTAGAAATTGGTAATAGACTTATGTTATCGCTCAGGCTAGCAGACTGTTATTGGTTAAGGGTGGGGGGCTCAAATATTATTCATGAATTTTCACATTCTTCCACCCCTAACCCTTGTGAATGTGAAGGGGTGATGAAGAGTACAAGCATGCCAATCGCCATCATTCACCATCATAAAATGATTATGCAATCTTAATTACTGCAATTAAACACTGTGGTAATTAGTACAATTTCACCTGCCATTGCGAATTAAAGATTAGTGGAGTTTTATTGATAATGCGTTTTTTTTATTATCGGGAATGAATTGGCTTTCTTATTACGGCTATAGAGAATGATCGAGTCTCCCATAATGCACCGGGATGATCAGATGGACTGGCTTGAGGCTCTGACATCTATTGATGCATTGAGATTAAAGCCACATCACAGAAGCAAGACTGACAGGTAATTAAATTTGGGTGAAACAGTGAGTAATTAGTGCACGCTAATCACCACACGGTATTCATTAGTCTCAGGGAGTTCAGACAAACGGAACAATTAGCGTCTTAAAGTGTTTCAAAAATATTTGCGAATATGGTTGAGTGCATGCAGGATTCGGAGCCAGTAGCCAGGAATACTGCTGCCCGCCCGCCGCCCTCCTGCCCGCCCGCCGCTCTCCCTCCCGCCACCCTCCTGCCCGCCCGCCTCTCTCCCGCCCGCCGGTGGCTCCCGCCTGTTTCGCTCAGCCTGTCATGACTGCCCCCCCTGCCCCCTCCCGGACACCCGTGTGTTTTCACTACTACCCTTTTTTTCCCTTAGCTGCTACAGATGGGCTTGAGTCCTGAAGCTGTTGGGGCAGGGTCGGGGGGGGGGGTCTCTCGTCTGAAGGTCAGACAGGCCTACTGGAGCCCTCCGGTGGTAGGAATGTTTGTTTACACATCTGCATCCCCCCTGACTCCACCCGAGTGGTGAGCGGGTATGGCCATGGGGTCAGCTGGTTTTTCGTTAGCGGGAAGCGGATTCTCAAATGAAGCCATCCAGGATGCACCAGCCTGCCCGATCTCATCTCCGCCAGCAAGCAGACATTTGCTGATATCTGACTCATTGCCCAGCGTCATTACCATTCTCAGGTGACCCCGTCCCCAGGTGCCACTGTTGTAACTGTGTTGCCGTTTCCCATAATGCACTGCGACGGCTTGCCTGCGTTTGTCTGTGACCGTGAACCTACGTTTGTGTAATTAGGCACTGACATTTTGGCATGGTCATTAAGGTCAAGTCCGGGCTAACGGCTCTGCATCTACCTCTTCTTCGAAGCCGATATTCCTGTCGAAGGTCTCTCTAAAAACAAACAGAAGAAATAAAGAATGATCATATTAAATGTCCTCCTTAACAGATACATCTGGGTTATCTAGCGGTGACATTTTTCTGCAGTGGCGAGGCGTCTCAGTTTGTACTGACGGAGTGCACTGTCACCGTGCTGCTGGCTCTCAGTGGATCGGACCTGAGGGCGGCCAGGTGTCCCAGCTCAGTAGCTCAGAGTCCTCTTGGTTGGCTTTGGACCGCTTGCCCAGGGCTGTTTCTCTGTGGCCCTTGGCGGCCCCCTTGGTCACCATTGGTTACCATGGTTACTATTGTCCCCATCCAGCAGGTGGCGCTCTGTAGCTCCAGCTCATTTCCCATCTTTTGTGGTGAAAAACAGAGCTGAGCTTCATGCGGTCCCATAGCACTTGCCAAGCGGGGGGGGCGGGGAGCTGCAGCCAGATGGGGGCTCTTGTTATCATGGTGAGTGTGCAGCAGTACTGGATACCCGAGCCATGGAGATGTTTTATTTGATCTGTCTAAGTATAAATAATTTCATTTTAATCGCCCCCCCGACACCAGCTCAGAGCATCCATTGGGCAGACGGCCTGTGTTTTTGGGTGCCGGCTCCTTACAGCCTCAGAGGAGGTACTCTTTGTGTGCATGCTGGGAGTCCTGGCATCCTGGCTAAATACTCGGCTGGTGGTCAGGCGGCCTGAAGGAGCTGCTCGTGGTGGTCAGTGTCAGCTCTGCCGGGTAACTTGGGAACAGTCCCGGAGTGTGGGAGCCACCGGCCATCATACCCCCCCCTGGAAAGTGCAAGGTAATCCGGCATTTCCAAAGAGCTTAAGCCTCCCCCAAAGGCGCAGGAAGGAGGAGCTGCCTGGTGTGAGAACAGATGCCCCGATTCGGTTTGGTCGTTATCAGGCTGCAGTGTTCCTCTGCGTCTTCACTGCCTACGGTCAGGGGTGCGTGACTCCTCTGTGCCTGTGATTAGAAGGTCGCTGGTTTGAATCCCACACTAGGCAGAGTACCCAAGGCCCTCAGCCCCCCCAGAAATATTCCAAGGCTGCTGGATAACTGGCTAACACTGTGCTCCGACCCCAAACTTCACTCCATTTCCCATCTTAAAAGGGAGAGTAAAATGTGGTATTAAAATGCAGACTTTCTGACATGTTTCTGTTCTAGCAAATTTCTTTTTCGGGTGTCTGTGTGTTGGGCGCCCTCTGCTCACTTTGTTCATATATTGTGCTACCTTTCTAATACGTTGTTATAAGAATGTTGCCCATGTGGACACAGGGGGACGCCCCAGGTGAAGGGCAGGAGGTGCTGTATTTACGCTGTGAAAAGGGTTTGCACTTGGAAAGCGTAGCGCTTTCTAGCTGGGGGTGGATAAAGACTCCAGTTCTGTATGTGCTTGGAGAAGGGAGGTGTTGAGTTCTGTCCCCTTATAAGCTCTTCCGCGCCCTTGCCATCAGTGGGTATGGTGGGGCTCCACGTCCGTGTTTCCGTGCGACGTGTCATAGCATTTACATTTAGATGTGCTTTTTATTAAACAGACCAGGTCTAAGTGATGCAGATAGTATGTGTCGGGTATTCAGATGTCAATGAGCTGGCTAGGCTTAAGTGAAGCTCGGTGTAGGGACATCATAAATGCAAGTTAGCACCTGAGCGAGAAGCATGCAGTGCATTATGGAACATTGCAAGAACCTATTCAAATCAAAAACACCACGAAGACTAAGTTCTGACAAGCCAGGTGCTGTCAATCAAGGGACAATCGTTGATGACGGAGGGCAGGGTGATTAGGGTGAGTTGTTGTAGGTGTTCCCCGAAAAGACGGTTGATGGCAGATGTGGATGGGCAGCTCGCGGCTTAGAGCTCCTGCCCTAATTTCTCGGAGTTTCCTACCTCCTGTGATTTGGGAACCCCTGCAGCGCCTCTTTTGCATGTTACTAGGTGTCCATAAAGCAAGGTGGAGTCAGCTCATCTTATGCTACATAAGTGGAGTTAGTTTAGATCACAGAGCAAAGGTAGAGAGTTCATGGAGCCTGTATTGTGTGTCTCCCTGGCTGGCAATCTGCTCTTTACCATACCTAGAAATATGTTATCATGTATGCATGGGACAGCGCGTTAATTGTAAGTATTTGCTGGTCTTAAATCAGCATTAATGTGGACTCTGCGTTAGCCGTCTGATGCTGAGAGTGATGTCTCTTGCTCATTCATAATGTGAACAATACACAGAATAGCCGATGCACCTTTTTTAGCAGTTTGCTGAATAACCTTTATGAAACTCTGAAATGGGGATTAATGAATCAGCAATAAGAGATTTCTCGCTGTCTCTCTCTCTCCTGGAGGGTTAATGAAGATCATCACCCTTTCTGACCATCTCTTGAGCAACCTTCATTACTGCCATTCCGCTGGGGCGCCCCCGTGTCCCCGAAGATTTGTTGGTTTTTCCCCCCCAGAGGTCTATCGTGGGCGAACACTTTCGTTTCGCTGTCGCGACTTTTCGTCTGTTTGTTTTGAAACATTCTGGGGCACAAACAGAACCCGTCGGCGATAAAAGGATTGTGGGTACTCACGGTTCGGGAGGGAGAAACATAGGGAAGTGTTTGACCTTGGCTGCTTTCAAAACAAATCAAACATCATTTAAAAGTGTAATGCGACCGTTAATAATTTAGCAGGCCGTAGGTGTGTGAAGCAGGAATGGGAGCAGCACGACTCCTCTTCTGTTTCGTAGTGTAGATTACATATGCGTATCGTTTTCTGGATATGCAAATATATTCTCTGGCAACTCAATACAGGACAATACAACTCCCACCTCATAAATGTACAGTACACCTTATTGGACACTGGGACACTATACACGTTGGACTGTACTCTGGCATATTTCCTATCCTTTTTTTTTCTTTTTAGATTTATTTCATTTTTATACTTAACCAGTTTCTTCTCTTTAATTCCTATGTATTCCACAAATATTTACCTCCTAATTTGATGTTGTGTTGAGTGCCTGTGTTTTGTGGGTGCTGTCTAATTGACTTGATGTGAGTAAGAATTCAGAGTCTGAATACTGCCATTTAGGCAGGTAGAATGTTTTTAACAAGTTAAGAAACGATTACACCTTGTGTGCTTTTTGGCTAGTAGGATGCTTTTTAGGATGCTTTTTGGTGGTCAACGGGAAGAAGTATTTTTGGTTGGGCTTTGGTTGATTTGTATTGTTCTTTGCCAATCTTTTGTGATGACCACGGTGAAGGTTGTTATAAAGCCACCACTGAGTTCTGCGTTCGTGACCTGCGGAAGAGCTAGGAACTGCTGGAAACGGACCTGCAGCGTGTGACAGGACCCGAGTGCGCGGCTCAGTCCCGGCAGGCGGGGGACGGCGGCGGTGTAGTGACAGGAAACAAGGACGCTGGCAGGCGGGGGGTGTGTTTGGGGATGCAGAGGCCGTCCAAATCGCTCCCCCCCCACCACCCTCCCCCCCCCTGGCTCCACCGTCTTCCATGAGCTGGGTGCCAGACCTCTTTAAGGATGAGCAGATGTGGGGAGGTTGTTCTCAGAGCCTGCTCCTTCCCTTCCACCCTTTTCGAGTTTGGATACCTGCCACCGCTCCGGCGGAGCTCCCCGCGTCTCCGCCGTGATGTATGATGTCATTAATCCTCGCCGGGAGTTTGACTCCGGGCCCTGTCTCCCGTCTGAGCCCAGCTTGGTTTTCCTGCTGCGGGAGGATCAGACGGGTGTCTCTGTCTGTTTCTGTCTGCCTGGGTACGCGTGGGGCACTGGATGCCCCTGTGAAGATGAACAGATTGGAAAAGTAGCACCTTTCATCTTTTTCTTTATCAGAAAGAGATGCTGCTGCCAATGCTTTACATTTACATTTAGGTTAATGCTTTCTGTTTATTTTTTTTGCCCGTTAAGTTTTGTTTGACTAGGTTTAGTGGGTTGGTAATTGAAATGAATAGCAGACACCGTGAGTCAGAAAGACAGAAGTTTGCGTTTAGGGCGGGACACGTGATTAACGTTGGGCTGGGTGCGAGTCGGGGCCTGGGGGCAATCTCCCACAATGCACCTGGGTCAGTTACCCAGAAAGCTGCCCCCGCGTCTGTCCGAGCGATTGAGAAGAGAGGTTGAGAGGCCGGGGATCTTGGGAGAGTGCGCAGGGTGTGCGGGCACCGTGGCTGCTCCGCATGTTCTCTGGGGAATGTCTCATGCTCTCGGCTGCACCTTTTGATGCATAGCTGTTGGGTCTGTGCGTTATCGCTGTGTGTGTGTGAGAGAGACATCTTGGACTTTCACTGAGGACTATTCTTAAGAAGCCAAGCTCATGTAGCACATATCCTGAGGACAAAGTATTGAGCACCTGCTCCAAAGGCCGGGCGGGCTCGTTGCACTTCTCCGAGTTTCGGGCTAAACAGTGTAGCTTCAGAGCTCAGGATTTTACTTCTATATGCACAGTAAAGAGTCAGCTGCACCATGCAGTGGAAATCTGCCCCTGTCGCCTTTCTGGCTTTCAGTAAACACTAATCCATCAAAATACCCCAATACAAATGAAGATGCGTACAGTTGGACAAAAAATACAAATACAATAATGAATAAATACATGAACGCAGTGCAGTGTAAATGTAAACAGTGGCAATCACTTGTCTGGACACACCTACTTTTAATGCACTGTCTCTATTTGAACTGTGCAATTCACCTTATAGTAAAAAGCCTTGCGGCAAGGAATACATATTACATAGTGCAATAACCAAGAGAAGTGTTCATTATCTCAAAATTGTCTTAAATGTTAGACTCTTCAGAATAGCCCCCTTCTGCTTCGATGACAGCATTGCAGACTCCTGACATTCTGTGAACCAGCTTCCAGATGTAGTCTCTACAGTGCGGGTGGGTTCTGGGTTACAGGTTGGTTACCTTGCTCTTACTCTTCGATCCACCCTATCAGGCCAGCCCTATAGGCTTTGGGGGGGCGGTTGGGAGGGGTTATGGGGGTGGGCGGGTCAGATGGACTTAAAGCAGCACATCTGTCCCCAGGCAGTGGCTCAGAGCAGCTCTGGATCCCCCCCGGCTGACATCCTGGGGGGGGCACCACGGCCACTGCGGTCGGGGCTGCAAATGCAGGCCTACAGAAGTGGTGAGACTGTTGTCAATGGCAACATAATGTTTATTACCCATGGAAAGAGACGTGTGGGAGAAAGGAGAGGTTATCCGGGCAGCGACAAACCCTGCCCTTCTCTCCATGTGATCCCCCCCCCCGCTGCGTTGTGGAATCTTTGCAGGACGCTGGTATTACCCACTAACCAGCTCACATTAATTTCAGCACAGTCATTATGGGGGTCGGGGGCCGTCGGCAGTGAGCGGTGACCAAAGGACGCCCAGTAATTACCCCAGCCAGCGGTAATGAGGATTCGCGGTTCCAGAGCGCCTGGCAGCCATCGCTCCCTGGGTGAGGTGCCGACCGGTGTCTGCTGAGTCAGGGGACCCGAGGGGGCCTGGGTGGCGGACCATCGCCGGGGGGGGGGCACGTGACGTTAGCGAGATGCGTCCCGCCTTGACGTTAATCTGTCAGCAGGGTCACTAATAATGCCCCAAATGACGAGATTATCTGGCAGATGGTTTTGGCTGGTGGTAGGTACATGGCCTTGGCCTCTTTCCAGAACATTACGGGGTCCTGCATTCCTCGTGCCTTCGAGGGCATACTACGCATCTCCCCAAATGCCGCCCCCCGCCACCCTGCAGGCATTTTGTTAGGAGATCCCCGCCCCTCAGGAAGCGGCCTCTACCCTCAATGCCCCCCCGCCAGCTGTTTCCTCCCCCCCTCCCAGCCACCCCCCGCTCTGGGCCCTGGGGGTGTCCAGTACCCCTCGCCCTGCTAGCTTCTTTCCATGCTCGCCCCTCGTTTCCACCGCGCCACATCCCTCCCTCTCGCCCTCCCCACACACACCTAGACTGAGATCATGTCACCTTTATCGCCTTTATGACGTCACACTTTTGATGGCCTCATTTGGAAAGCAAACAGTGCTGGGGGCAGGGTAGCATAGAGCTGCTGACGGGCGGCGAGATGGAAATCCCTTCCCGTGTCCTGTTTTGGGGACACATTTAACGACGCCTTTCCTCCGGTTTCATCATGTTAATTTATCTGTGGCAGCCCTGTGCCCCCCCCACCCCCCATTCCCCAGGGCTTAAAAGATTCTCTGACAGCCTGGCTGAAAAACTCTGAATTTAGGCTTCCTTCCTCTCCCGGCACGCGGAGTCCTTCAGAATGTGACTGACGCGAAGGGGCACTGCATTACACTTGGGCTTCCTTCTCTTGTCCGATGCAATTGCCTCAAAAATACGGAAAAAGATATGCGTTAGCGATGTGGTAACTACCGCAGGGTTATATAGCTGTTTTTTTAGCACTTTTCAGTGCCTTATTTTGGACTCTGACTGCTTCTGTTGCTGCTGTTACGATTGTTCCAGTGTTTTATTTATGGATTTTCATCCCGTTTCGCTTTGGAGGGTGATTTACCCGACTGGAAGCTGCGTCTTTCCATTATTAATGGCTGACTGGGGTGGCAAACCCTCCCGTCGATAATCGACGGCGAGGCCCCATTTCTGACAGACGATTTTAAAACACAGCCCCCGCGGCGGAACGCTAGCGCGGGAAACCGTAAATCCTCATTAAGGACTCCCCCAAACAGGACTCCGGCACCGGGCCCTTCCGAGACGCCGCCCGGTGCCACGTCTGCGTCGATCACGCACCCAGCACCCCGCCGGGGAATTCCCAGAGCGAGCGGGCGGCCCGACCCATGTGCGGCTTGTTCCAGGCTCGTCCAAAATCAATCAAAACGAGTCGGATGCCGACCCTGATGGCAGGAGAATGTGAAGGAGATTGTTTGTCTCAGATAGACATGAATTGGGGGGGGGGTTGTACCATCTTCCAAAGAGCAGAAAAACACCCCCCAGGCATACTGACACACTTAGTCTTTTATTTATCTATTTCTCTGTTTTATTTGTGCCCGCAAATATTGATTTTGAGATTTCTGACCTTGTAGTCTTTTCTTTTGTCCCAGGCGGGGGGGTGGGTTGTGGAGGTGACGGACAGGAGCTCACAGAGTTAGTGACAGCTGCGTCTCGGTAATAAAGCAGCTATTACACCCCTTTGAAAATAAAGCAGGGAGGTGAACCATCCTGGTGCATTTGCAGCAGCCAGTTGCATTGCTGGCGTTTCCCTGATCTCGTCTTTGCACGTGGGGGAGCATGTGCCTTATACCGCCTGGGATAAGCCCCTGACCTTTGACCCCACGCCAGCTGCACCCCCTTATCATACGCCATATTTTGCCACATACGTATCGGTATCTCTCTAGCCTTATTTATGGACCAGCCTCGGCTTCTGGCCCGATGCTGCCCCGGGCAATATAAAGGCTGGATTCTGCTCATTTTTTGCCAGCTGGGTTGGACAGCACTCCTCTAACCCATCCTCCCAGAAGGCCCGATGCACCAAAAGGAGGCCTTAGTGTATAACCAGGTTGCTGGTTCGGGTCCTAGAAAGAGCCTTTGGGAGGGTAAGGAGGCTGAAAGCTGGTCCAGCTGTATGAATGAGTAGGTATCGCAATCCTGCTTGGGTAGGCAGGACTGTAGTGGTGGGCTTGAGGGTCCGCATGCTGTCTGTTCTGTCCCGATTGTGCTCTCACCGTGGCGTCTCCTGTTCCCCTGACTCCGCGCGTCTCTCCCCAGAGGGGATCTGCGAGATCTGGCTCACCAGCGAGGACACTGGCGCCTATGGGAAGGACATTGGCACAGACCTGCCCTCGCTGCTCTGGAAGCTGGTGGAGGTGATTCCCGAGGGTGCCATGCTGCGGCTGGGCATGACCAACCCACCCTATATACTGGAGCACCTGGAGGTAAGGTCACGCAACGTCTGCGCCCCCAGCCCAGTGCTTTCTCCAGTGCAGGGGCCGCATGCAGCGTCTGCGCCCGCAGCCCAGTGCTTCCTCCAGTGCAGGGGCCGCATGCAGCGTCTGCACCTGCAGCCCAGTGCTTCATCCAGTGCAGGGGCCACATGCAGCGTCTGCTCCCGCAGCCCAGTGCTTTCTCTAGTGCAGGGGCCGCATGCAGCGTCTGCGCCCGCAGCCCAGTGCTTCATCCAGTGCAGGGGCCACATGCAGAGTCTGCTCCCGCAGCCCAGTGCTTCATCCAGTGCAGGGGCCACATGCAGCGTCTGCTCCCGCAGCCCAGTGCTTTCTCCAGTGCAGGGGCCGCATGCAGCGTCTGCGCCTGCAGCCCAGTGCTTCCTCTGCCTTTCCGTCATCTCTGGAATCTGTTGTTTAGACCCAACTCTGCGCACTAGGTTTGCGATCTCATTAATGGCGCTTTGCTCGCGCACCGTCGATCTTGAGAACGGAACCAATTAGAACGCTCATTACCGTTGTTGACGGGATGGAATTCTTTAATTATCCCGCTAGTGGGGAGGGAGACAGAGCCGGGCGCTCGCCCTCGCCGCCACGCCCGGCTGGGCCCGGACGGTGTTCCTGGGATGCCAGCGTGGCTGTCGCTGTTGATCCAGGGACGTCGCTGGCTGCCTCCTTGTCCAGAGTCGCGTGCGGAGGCTGGATCCAGAATGCTGGGAGAAGCTTGTCTCATTTGCTCAGGGTTAATTGAGGTTGTAATTCTGTCCCCATATGTATAGGTTACTTTTATGCTTCGAAACGTTCAATTTAAAAGCTGAGGAAGCTTTTCTTTTGTAGGGGAGCGGAAAAAAAACAATTAAGCACTAATTAGAAACGTGTGGCAGTGAGTGTTTAATGCTATTTTCTTCAATAGTTTGGATGACGGCAATAAACCCTCTTCCCCTCCGCATCGTTCTGCTTGCTTCCTGTAGGGGGCCCCAGTCATATCAAGTAGTCTCCTCTATTAGAGGTTTGTACAGCACCAGAGTTTACACTCTGGAGTCGTTCTGCATTGTTTCCGGGGTGAAATTCCGAACCAGGAAAGAGGGGGGACAGGGATTTGATTTGATATCTGGTGTTGGATATTGCATCAGCCAATGCTGTAAAATCAAGTGGAATGCCTGTGGTGGGGTGTAGGGGGTGAGGGTGCCGCTGCAGGCTCTCTGCCGCTTCCCCCATCTGACAGGTCCGCAGAATGACATGCCTTCCATTGGTGATTGGAACTGTTAGGTCCCGATTGCTTCTCCTGGGAATTTCACTTTTGGCAATTTTCTGATTACGTGCCACCGTGACAGCTTTCTCCCAGCCGCTCCGGGTATCTTAACAAAGCTTTTTGTCGCTTCTTTAGGACCATTCCCTAGCGGCTAACAATCACACAATCGCCATCGCCCCTCTGAGGCGAGGGCCATATAAACCTTCCGGGAGAGAAAGCCGGGGATTATGGGCCGGCTTTTAGCCACGAAGGGCTCGCCGCTCTCCCTGGTATGGCCAGTCCCGGCCACTGGTGATTAGAGGTCCCCTCTGCCGTTCGCTTAGTGGCATTTCTCAGTGGCTGTCAGGCAGGGGAGCAGGGTCGCGGAGTCCGACGGCGCTGCCCGGCTGTAAAGCCGTCGGGGGCGTAATGAGCTGGAACACCGGGCTGTTTCGGTCGGGAAAATGCTGATGATCTAATTAGTTTTCTAATTGGCGGACGTTTGGCACCTCCCGCTATCTCGGTGTTTCGGTGGTGGAGAAATACAGCGTATTCCCGGTGCTTTTCCTTGCCGGCAGGAGGTTGAGCCTGAATCAGGCGCCGTCATGATAGTTTAAAGTCCTTTGACGTCATTATGCGGGCAGGTGGATTAGGACCTGTTTGGTGTTTTAGCTTGTGAAGGAGACTTTGAAAAGTTTTGTCTGGAATATGCTGCCTGGCTGGCAGTGCTGCGTGATATCACATCGCGGTTATATGGCGCATGCGCAATAATCACTGGGGCTTTAGATGACACCAACTTTTTGGTTATATATCAACATTTACTCATGCCTACAATTTGGTAAGCAGATTAGTAATATGCCTAAAATATTAATGAGAGGCATATTGTGACGCCCAAAAGGTAGTAATCTGTATAAATTCGGCGTATCCTCATGTTTTATTAAATTCGGTTAGCGGAGCACGCCACAGGATACCGTTTTGGTAAATCCTGGAAGCGATTTATAAGCAAAGTGGCAGTGAAGACAGGGACAGCTCAGCAGCCACAACAACTTCTAAAAGAGGAGATATTGTGGATGAACAAAGTAAAAAGGTGGTGGTAGTGTGGCAGTATTTTTTTGCAGCTTAAATTCCTACAGGTTTATTAAACATAAGGATATGCCGAATTTATCCAGCTTACTAACCTTTGGGCCTTTCGCCTGTCACCTGCAGCCTTAGCCCTTATCGCGCAGGCGCCATATAACTGCAGTGTGATATCACGCAGCCCCACTGGCTGCTTTCATCAGCCTGTCAACAACATTTAAAAGCCGGTATCTAATCTGGGCTCCGCTGCTCTCCATCTCCCATGTGAAGGTGGCGGTACCGTGGTGGTCTTCCCGGGACTGCCCCAGCCGCACACTGAGGCCGTCTGTCCCCTCCCCATGGGCTACGAAGCTGATGCTCGCTCCCCGACCTCAGTGCTAAAACCCGTCACCTACCGTCTCTCTAAGGTCCCCCTCTCCTTCCCGGGATGGCCCCAGGCGCATGATGAGGACGCCTGTCCCCTCTCCCTGGGCTGCGATGCTGATGTCATTGGCTCAGAGCTCACTCCCCGACCTCAGTGCTAAAACCCGTCACCTACCGTCTCTCTAAGGCTTCCCTCTCCTGTACTTTTTTTTGGCTATTTTGTCCCGGGGGGGTCCTGGTTATTCTTCCTCAGTTGGAGGCCCACCGGCCGCATTCTCAGGGCCCCTTCCCTGCCAGCGCTAATCCCGACGCTTTGGGAGTTTCTGCTCCCTGGAGATCTTTGGCCAGACTGGACATCTGGGGGCACTTTGGAGACGTATTCCGTTTCTGTTACGTTTAGTTATTTGTTGGGGTCAGCCAGCATTACCGAAGCAGCTGGAGTTAGGAACCTTTCTCAGGGGCCCTAATGGTGATATAATTACTTCGTTGGCCACGGGATCTTAACACAGAGATAGATCCTTAAACCACTAAACTGTACATTGCCCATTCATTTATTCTCGTTTAATTTAAAGTATTTATTTGATTAGGAATCAAGTGTTTGTGCATGTTCTGGACATGTCTCTGCCTGTCCCTCTGGAGGGTAGTGTTTTACCTCCTCGGCTCTCATTTGTCTTGATTTCCTGAGGTCATAGAGACACCGGGCTGCCTACTCAAGGTGTGGGTGATGGGTGCTTGGCCTCTTGGGGGGTGGCCCCCCATCTCCTAGGGGGTGAAGTTCCCCCCATCTTCTAGGGGTGAAGTGCCCCTTCATTGGAAAGCGGGCACCAGTGGGCAGGCAGGATCCTCCAGCTCCGTGGCCGAGGAGTAGCTAATGAGGCGTCGCACTACGTGAGCCGGGCATCTCATAAATGGGAGCCCTCAGACGTGCAGGATATCATGCAGCCCTGGGGACAGGCACGGCAAGAGCAACCCCGAGCACGGACGAGGACCCGCTACATGCCTGGCTGGAGCTTGGTGTGGCGTATTGATCTCAACCGGACGGCTTGCTGATCCCAAGGGAACTTCCTGTGTTGGGGCTGGCATCTACCGGCCCTCATGGCTGCTGCGTCTAGGAGGGGCTGTGGGCTTCAGCCATCACTTCTGGGCTTTTGAAAGTTATTAAAATTATTATAATATATATTTTTGTGAGTTTTCTAGTCCTTGTCCACTCCTGGTGCCCACCCACCTTCTCCGGCCTTTAATTCAGAAGGCGGGAGATCTGCGAAGGCTCACAGTCCAGCCAGTCAATTACCCCAGAGGTCTCGGGGGGTGGTCTATGCAATTTGTATTTCGGGCCCTGACTGCTAATTTCGCACAGAACACAGACCACTTTCATATTAATGAATCCCTTGGGATGCTTTGCCCATTATGGGCTTAATGTACCATTGTGAGGACACTGGCAGGACTGGATGGAGAGAGGCGTGCGTCCTTTTGTTTGTTTGTGAATTACACACCCCCCCCCAGCGTGAAGTGTCATCTGCGCTCCGAACGGGGGCTTGCAGTGGAGAGGCACCGATTTAAGGACACTGTTGGAAACACCGGTCGGGCTCCCGTACATGAGCTTTACCTCAAGTGGAGCTTCATTGTCAGGCCAGCCGTGTGCATAGGCAAGCGATGAACATGCACACGACATGAAGGTGGGGCAGGAATCCCCGGATGCCTGCTGGGAGTGGCCGGGCAGCCCACGTCAACAGGCTTTTTCAGCCTCAAACCTTAAACCACACTGAGCTTCAAGGCTCGTGTTTGGGACAGTCTCACAAACTTCAGCCGCATCCTTCTCCTGGCTAACGTGTGGGGCGCAGCTCAGACTCAAGTGCGGGGGGTAATCACTACTGTTCCCCAGATGCTGTGACAGTGATGATATGTAGTGGGGGCCACCACCCCAGTGCCTGTGCGCCCCCCCTCGTCAACACCCCAACAAAGTTATCTTTTGCTGCTCCCACATTTGCAACAGTTTATGAATCATGTTATCTGGGGGGTTTAGCATGATATGAATTATATGTTATCTATGGCTTTAGCATGTATATGAATTAAATGTTAGCCAGGCCTCTAGCGTGTATATGAATTATATGCTGGCTAGCGGTTTAGCGTGTACATGAATTATATGTTAGCTGGGGGTTTAGCGTGTACATGAATTATATCTTAGCTGGGGGTTTAGTGTGTACGTAAATTATATACTCTGTGACTTGAGGATTAGCATGTTTCAGAGACTTTCCACAAACGGTACCATCTTAGCAGCCTGCAGGGGAACTGGCGAGCAGGTCAGGTTTCTGAGCCCCCCCCACGGTACCGGATACACCGCTACCGTCCTGGTTTCTGTTTGCTTGCTGGATGCATGTAGCTCACATAACCCACAAATCCGCAGGATCCGAGTCTGGGCCTTGTGGCACGCCGCCCCAGAGAGGCACCCTGAAATCCCGGCGATGGCCTTGTGCTGCTGGCTAGCAGAGAGGCTTAGAACGTTCCAGTGCTTGTTCTGTCTTCATTGGGCAGAGACCTGACTGTAATGGTGGCGATGGCCTTGTGCTGCTGGCTAGCAGAGAGGCTTAGAACGTTCCAGTGCTTGTTCTGTCTTCATTGGGCAGAGA
>JAODKN010000134.1:7882186-7905629 GCA_026774425.1 Petrocephalus zakoni
CATGAATATTTGTAGCGAATGGAAACACAAACTCAAAAACGTTTGACGACTCTTTACAACTCGCTGTATGTACCAAGCGGCTAGATCCGCCAATATGGACAGATCAGCTTATCTACCATGCGGTCACTTCATTCCAAAGTTACCTTTTCTTTAATTTGGAAGAGGCTGAAATTGATTTTTAAAATTATACGGAGGGACAAGACTAAATTTATTGAATGATATGTGAATGTCACTGTTTTATCTTATTGTTAATCCTGTTTTAAAAAGAATATAAGATCAAGACAGAAAAAAATGCAAAACCAAAAAAATTTTAAAAGGTGTAAAAATAAAAATAGCTATATGCGTTACAATGAAAGTGACAGTGATGTTTTAAAATACATTAAATTATTTCATTTAAATATAACATCTATATATACTTATATACTAATTGTATTACTCACTGTAATGCTTCTCTTATTTCAGAAATGATTTATGTTAACAAAACATCAACTGTCCTTGGCCTTCCACAGAGTGGATTCCGTTTTATTTTCATACATTGGGGAAATTAAAAACAAAAAAATACAAACTAGTCACTGAAATCCAGCAAAATGTGATGCCATACTATAAACATTAATTTAAATTATTTTATTGCTGAAGGTATTAAAGATTATTACTCCATGCTGTTCCCTTTGTTACGGTTTTGTTTTTCTTTTTGTTTTGTTGGGTTTTTTGTGTTGTCTACCTTTCTGGAAGCAATTGAATTATCACCCAGCCCCCAAAGAGATCACAGTGCAATTAATAGAAGGAAGTAATGAATTTCTCCAGACTACACAACTTTATTTACCAGAATCCATTTACAAGTTATCAGGGATATTGCTCACTTTCACCTAAGTAATTTTCTTTGGTGCTTTTTAAAGGCAAACACGCAGATCACATTTGGTGGACAGAGGCAGCGTACATGTAGGCCTCTGGTGAATAATCTGAGCAGTGGAGCAGAATTTCAGGTCGTTGGCACTGTGCTGGTTGAATTGTGAGGATCAGGTCCAGGAGAGGACTTGTGGGGTGGTGGCCGTGCGATGCAGTCTGTGGAAAGGTGCTCGCATTCAGACTGAGACATGAAGGTGAGAGGAGTGTCGATCTCTGCCAAGAGGATAGTGACAGTCTGATAAAAGATGCCAATTAGAACTGAAAGCCGCTACCGACTCTGTGCGTTTGGCTAATTCATTTCGCTGACCATCGCAGTGTGAAGCTCATTTTCTATCCCCACCGTTTTTTCATGTTTAGTGGCAGCCTTCCTTCCTGGAAGTCTCCGGAGTTTTCGCCTCACATTTTTCCTTGTCATCTGAGATTTATTCTTTTTTCAGTGTCGCCTTTGACATGATCTACAAAGGATCATACGATAAAGCTAAACGTGTCGTTGTGCATTTCACTTTATTAGACTTTGAACATTCCCCCTTAATGTGTCACTCCATCCCAAACACCATTAATATTCCTCAAGCGTAACGCGAGTGTGTGAAGTAGAAAGATTCGAGTTTGTTTGCTATTTTATCTGCCGGAACTATCGTAGGAAATCACAGTTTTTTAACGTAATGGTTACGCAGCTATCAGCAGAGTATAATAATATTAATAATAATAATACATTTTATTTGTAACACTCATTTCTCATACCCAATGCATAACACAGTAAAATAAAAGATGAAAATCACGTTGAGTAAAGTAATGATAAGATTACGCAATACAGCTGGATCATATGATCATGTGAGCTACAGCTCAGTTTCAGACATGTTTCACAAGATGTTTCGCAAATATGTTCCTCAGAGGAAGCTGAAAATGAAGCAGCCACGATCAAGTAGCTGAAAGTCCCAGAAGATTGTCAGGAGACGTGCCTCTGATGGCAGAGAAAATAGGCAGAATTCAAACGGGAAGGTGCACCCCGGGTTTGTGGTACTGGAGCTCGGCGTAACTCTCAACACAACAACTGTGTGGTCTGACATACTTAGGCAGACTGGCAGAGGCAAATGCCAGCCTAAAGCCGTGCCAACCGCTCAGGAAATAAGGGTGATGGAGGGCAGCAGTGCGGCACACTCATAACAGAAGGCAGCACGGGCAGAGTCGGTTTGGGATAAACCAGATCCACACCGGACACATTTGGATGCCGTGATTCAGATTATATTTTTGGACCCAGATAAAATTCCTTGGCGCCGATCACGTCTTGCGACTGAAATCACCTCCAAGCGAACAGGGGGCAAAGGGGGCCGGCCGCTAAACAGCCCCGCGAACAGTTTGGAAACTAAACAAAACTGGTTTCTTGCTGTACACCAGCCAGGGCTAAGTTCTGCTCCATAGGCATCAGAAGGTGGAAGAAAACGTCTGTAAGCTGGGGTCAGCAGGACCCAGAAAAAGCAGGCGCAGAACACACTGAGCTGTACTTATCCATGTATCCTGAATGGTATCCGTAGATAAAATCCATATATAAATCTACAATAAAAATTAAATAATAACAAACACAACATATACTTCAAATATAACCTGAATGAACATATACACACCATATAAATATATAAAACATATTTCATAGATGTCTTCTCAATATTTTGTCAGGATTATGGACATGAAAGTGGATATCTGTTGCAATTTGTTTAAAACCTAGATATTGTTAATAGTTTCAGGCTTAGTTTCACCAAACACAGATCGCTCACTTTCATTTGATTCGTCTAAACACGGCGCGCATATGAAATTAAACAAAACCATATAAATGTTCAAGCCTCATATGTTGCCCATATTGCACACTAAGGGAAATATTCTGGGAAGAATTTTTAAAATTTATACAACACCATAATTAGCACGGTAAATATAAATATTCATATTTTACTTGTGTTTGACAGGATATGAACTGAAGTGCCTCGAGATTGGATTCTGAAATATTGAATCAATAAATATGAACATAACTGCATTTTAACATGGATCTGATCAAATTCTATGGCATATATAGAATGAATGACTGACTGACACATTATTTATACATACAGTATGAATCTTTTATTATTTAATGTTTAGGTTGTTTTTCAACCATTATTTTACTTTATATGAAAAAAATTTAATTTATATACAAAAAAATTGCTCTTTTCCCAAATCATTACCTATTGTTTATGCATGCCCACCCAAGTAAAGTACAATATAAAATTATTTAAAATGAATTGTTCAATATTTGTTCCATGTTAATAATATAATTATATAAATGCTTAATACATATTGAATATTATGGAATGGGAGTGTCCTCTGAACACCCTGAAAATCACAGAGGCGACAAGACGGCAGCCCCCACCAGACACACACACACCAGACACACCCTGACTCATTCATACAGTGTCAATAAACAAAGGCAGATATCAGTTAAAAAAAAACACAAACACACACGCACATATAAATGCCACAACATTCATCTCGTAAATACGCCGTTTGTCAAATCAAGGCAAAGCCCAAATCCTTTTTTGCAGACTGTTAATGTCAGCGTTTGTAATCACATAGAAGTCTGTTACGATGTCGAAGGGGAATTAATCCCGCTCTGGTGACAAAATGCAGGGTTTCACTCTGTTCTCGTGTAGGTGTCACACCGACAAAGTGGAACAGCCTTTCCTGCACTCTCTCTCACACTTGACCACTGACCGCAGGGGTTAAAATGGTACAGGAACTTACAAGGAAACAAAAAAATCAATGAAATGATTATGGCCAGTATCACTGGTTTTGATTTTCACTTCTGCCATTTTCCAAAATTGTCTTGTACTGTCCTCAGAATTAATTACTAAAAAATGTTGTTGTAACACTGTAGCCCGTCTTAGATTATGAGTCTAAAATACACATAAGGCCTGCAGCTGTTTATGCCTGATGTAGAAAACATACTTTTATACATAATCATGTATGAATCTCAGCAGCTCAGATTTGAGCAGAGACTATCCCAAGTGGTAGACTTTAATTTTTGTTGAGTTTAGGGCTAAAGGAAACTTGTCTGTGGACTGAGGGGGGAGGGTTATGGAGGGGGAGGGGTGTGAGAGGCTGTGCTGCATTCACACTTGGTTGTAATGTCTGCCTCCAGCAGTGATGCATCAACCAGTACCCCCCCCCCCCCAATATCCCACAACCCAGCCCTGCCCCACCCTTTAAAGTAATACAGCTTCCGCTAGTGGCAAATATGCTCCGCGCACAGAGATTCCAAGTGCTACAGTGCAGACCGGTCACCTACGCACAGGACTGAAACCTCTGTAAGGCATGCCACTCTGCGGTCAGCTCTCTCTACGGACGCACAGTAAGTACCGTGTCAAAACAAAAAAAAAGGTTGTCATAGTTACGACAGGCGTCAGAAGGCACTGCACTCCGGAATCAACTCGCTAGCTAATTACGGCATTAATGAGTGACCGATTTGGGTCAATTAGCGTGGTTTGCCGTAGAGAAGGAAAAAAAACCACGAGATCCGCTGACCCCTCACCCCTTCCCCGCAGTTCCTGTTCCCCTCAGTATCCTCTATTCCTCGTATTATAATATTTTTCGAGTAAAGAGGAAGCTTGCAGTGTTTTATTATGACATGTGGCAGACATTCTCTCATTATTTATCATTAGTGCTTTATTGCGTTTTATTTTTTGCAATGTACATAAGCATCAAGGTTTCTTCTGTTCAGCGTATCTACCCAGTTTGCTGTCTAGGGGGTGTCTACGTGTATGTGCATGTGCTGGGGGGGTGGGCCAGTGTTGGACAGCGGTATCACGTTGGAGTCTGTAAAGCACTCGGAGTCTGCGAGCGAGTCGCTGTCGAGACACAGATGAATAATTCACAACAGTAAGAACAGCATTCCTAACCCGGGGCTGTAACGACATATAAAATCTGATGCTGGAGCCGGATCAGCCACGATAACACGGGACACTGAGGCGGCCAGGGGTTCTGCTGATTTGCCCTCCATCCAAACGGACTAGCCGCCTCTGTTACTGGCATGGGAGGGGAGTGAATGTGAAAAAAAGCAGACAGCCCTCCATCTCACTGACCTGAAGAGCAGGAACAGAGGAGAGAGCACAGCATTGTCAAAACTGCCGGCTGTCAGAAGGTCGAAGGTCAGAAGCCAATTCCCTTGAAAATGGGAAAAAAAATTAAGGATTTAAAGATTTTAATAAAAGGATTTAAAGAGGAAACAAACAGACCAACAAGGTGCTGTTAGTCTGTAGTGAACTCAGAAAAGCTCAAACATGCCTGTGGAGGGAAGGAAATCTTACAGCAGATCTGACGCTAAAAATAGTTGACGTTCTCGTTGGCGGAGGTCAAAGGTCGTGCCAGTGCATTCTGTCAGCAGACACTTTCACTTCCTGTAGTCCGACCAATGGCTGCTAGCCGCAGGGAGCCGCACTCCACTCTGTGGCAGAGTTTTCATTCTGAGTGTTCAGTGAGCCACGGGGGCCTGGCCTTCTTGTAAATCCTGCGAAATTTTGCAGTGAAATCAGCAGATTATTCATAAAGACGCAAGTGAATGGCTCATTTTAAAATTTATTTTTGCAGGCAGGGAGTTTTTTTCTTTTTAACAGGAAACAATGTGATTTTCCTCTCAGTTGTTGGTTAGTCATTGCAGGCAAGGGCCCCGTGAGCGAGACCCCCAGAGCGAGTGCAGATTTGCGGTGGTCCCTGATTCATCGGACCGTGTGTGAACGGGACTGCTGAGTCACGGTATCGGCGGGAATAACTTGGCCCGTGAGAAATCGGATCTCGAAGACCACCCCGCTCGTAAATACTCCACTTGGAATGTCTATGCACGAACCCCTCACCCCTGCACCCCCAGTGTAAAATTATGCAATATGAATAATCATGTCTATTCATGAATGTTTGCCCCCCTCTTTGGAGTCACAGTCCAATCCATTACCTGCTTCACTGAACCATTTGGCTGCTAATGTGCAGGATTCCTCGCCCCTAGGAGATGGAAATACTTGCCCTAGTTTCACCCCCCACCCACATTAATTATGTTTATCATTAATATATGTTTACTTAACGAGGAAATCTGTTTGTCGAGTGTTCCGGTAGAAGCTGAGATGGATTGATAGCTCCAGAAGCCCGCGTGACTGAGAATACGAAAGTTCCGATCCGAGTCGGCAGGTCCGGCACACCGAGCGCGGCCGTTTTCCACGGAGACGTAGTGAGTCTGAAGCAGTGTAACCATCCGGCGCGCTGGAGTGACGCGGCATCTGAACCACTTTTGTTATCCCCAGACTATGTCCTAATTAGGACTGCACCCCCCCGTCCCCCCCACCCCAAACCACTGCCCTGCAGAGCAATGCGTGCCATCCAGTCCTAAGCCCACTAAGCCCAACATTACACTGTGGTCCCAGATCTCAGAGATGATGGCAGAGCAATAGCTTAATCTAAGATCGGTGCCCGGCTTGCATATTTCATCATAATCAGTTATGCCTGTTTTATGTATGATAAGCGAAATGCTACAGATACTGTCACAGACTTTCATTTTTGCTGTGTCCCCAATGCGACGTCCGCTCAGGCACTTAACAGATCGCATGGGGACATGAAGTTTGTGCTGTGGGGCGTTTGGTGTCCAAAGCCAGCAGCTGCGTCTGAATGGACCGGGATGATCAGAAGCAAACCAGCCTTAGTGACGCTTCTCATCAACAGCTTGATAAATTTAATTTCACATTTTAAGCTGATTATCATATGAGAGAATCGACTTTAAAGGGGAATTCCGCTGGAAAAAAAAAATTTAATTGAACTCATTTTTTTGTTTGTCATCGGTTTTGTGCAGTTTATGACGTCCGTGGTCAGGCATGCAACTTCAATAGATGCTTTGTTTGCTGGAAATCACGCTGCCTTATGTCATCAAGTGGTAGTTCCACACAGGTATTCTGGAATTTTGACATTCAGTATATCATTTGCATTTTCTATAGCTCAATATCAAAACTATATTGATACTGAATATGGTGTTGCTAATTGAATATGATGCTAAAACAGCAGACTTACACTATTATTAGTTTTATTGTCCATTGTTGTAAATTCCATCCAAGGTATACCCGATTTCAGTGTTTTTTTCTGCTTGGTGGACACGATGCGCAAGAATGTGCACACCGCAGCCTTTTTGACACGGTCCACACGTGGCACTGGACGGCGTGGTAGCCCGTTCGTAAACAGGATACGCTGACGAGAGAGATTGCGCGAAAGCATTATGTCCAGACTAGTGAAATCCCAGGGCCGTAAGGAGAACTCGATGACCCCCCGCCTCCAGCGGGCAAGGCAGGTCGGGGCCGGATCTGGGACTGTATTCCACCGGCGTGGCCATCTGCCATCATGCTCATTTTTGAGACGGAATTGCTGAACTGAAACTGATAACTGGACAAATCGGGGAAGTGAAATTGAAAGAGATCTATGTAAGGGGCATAGTTTTCTACATCCCGTGATACTACCCATATACATCCCCCAGAAGCTCCCTTGCATCTGCATCATAATCTTCAAAAATCATTTCATAGTTTGTTTAACCAGTCGCCCATCTGTCCATCCTCACTGTATATTAGGACTGAACGATTTTAAGAAAAAATCTAATGGCGATTTATCTGATAGATTTTGCGATTGCAATTTCATTAGCAATTTTTTTAAACTCAGTATTCACTATATGTGTATAAAAAACTAATTGAGCATAACCGTACACTGAAATCTGAACTGCGCTATACATTAATCCATAGATAAGACTGGAAATATATTAATTGAATCCAAAATGTATTTATTCTAACAAAAATGATATAGAGCATACACCTATCAAACCATTGAATAATTCTCTAGCAACCCGAACATGGTAAAGTGATTGTATTTTTACATGCACATTTTAAGTGTCGCGTTTGCAAACAGCAATCGACCGCTTTTTGCCCTTAGTAACGTGCTTCCGGAAAGTCCCATGTACATAAGGGTCAAATTAGCGGAGAACAATGACACATAAGACTACTATCACAAAAGCCGCGACTGTGTTAAGTTAAATAAAGTAATGAAAGTAAGACAATTCCAGTAATAAGAACATTAGGGATCTTGCGGCGAACGCTGCTTGGACCCCTAATAATAGGACCTCTCTGTGAACAATCTCTGACCATGAAATAGGCAGGTAATTCACTTACGGCTCAGCAGCGAAACCGATATTTTTCTGCACTACGAATGTAACGTTGTCCTTGGGTTTCACGTGTCTGTTGTTTGTGGGCGTATACGCAGTAACTTTGGGCCACCTCTGATTGGTGAGACTGACTGTCACACAAGGAGGACGGAATGAATTTGTAAAACTATTCTCACAACTGTTTTAAACCCTGGGTCAGACATGCTGTATAATGCATATCCTAAATCACAGCCTTTGCGATTTACTAATTGCATTGCTTCAAATCGCAATTTTGATGTAGAATCGATAAATCATTCAGCCCTACTATATATTAATGTGTATATGAACATGGCTCTTGGATTTTGACTACTCTGCAGACAGTACCGAAGTTGTGATTGTTCCGAAAGCACCGGGTATCCGACGGCTTGTGTCATGGAAGATGCTGGGCAGCTCTAGTTTTTGAGGGTTTAAGGGGTTAACGTGTACAGTCCTAAAGGGGATGAAAGGGTGGCTCTGAAACTCAAATTTTCAGTAACGTCAACCAAAATGTAGGCCTGATAAATGGCCTTTTATGAAGCCACAGCATAGGACTGCGATGGCTGCTCACCAAAATAGCTTCCAGTCTTTGCCGTACGACAACAGAAGTGTTTTCCTATCCGGCTAACCTTTGAAGTTCAGGAATAACGGGGGGGAGGCAGAGGGTGGTGGGTGTCGGGGGGTGCGGAGGGGGCTTGGTCCGAGGTCAAGAAAGCTAATTTATTTCCTTAATCTTTCCAGTCCTACAATAGCCGACCACACACTGCCCCCAGAAGTGGGCTTTTAATGTGGCTAGCTCTCATGACAAGAAGATGGTATCATTAGGTCTGGCGTGTTTAGGTCATGCATAACAAAGTTGTCCTTTGTTCCATTAGAAACCATAGATTTTTTACCAATTTTTTTTCCCTCTTTGACAATGATGGGGTGTTTATTTCAACCAAACAATACTGCAACCTAACATTTAATGCAGCTTTTCACACAGACAAAGAGGCAAGCAACAGATTCCTTCAATAACTTTGTATTATTATTTTTTTTTAAAGGGCAATGTTTTTGAAGTGGTTAAATGTTCGTTGTTTAATATTAGCCTGTACTTTTAAGATCCAAGGGTAGAGTCACACTCAAGGGTGGAGTTGCAGAACCAAAACCAGTTGTAGACCCAAAAACTCAATGACATTAATCATTTGGCTATGCTGATTTGGCAGGGTAATGCTAGTGTAGCACAGCTCACTGGGTCAGTAGGCCTATAAGACAGTGGTGTCATTGAGAGCTAACATAATTGGCTCCCTTAGCCAGAAGCCGATGCATTCCCTTCAGCAGGATGGCTCTGGACCAGAAGTTTCTCTGGTTTCAGCCTCACGGTCGTTAACAAAGTCACTACGGACTGAAGTTCAGAAATGCAGTTTGACAAGCTGTGAGATGCGGGACTTACTTAGCGAAGCCGTGGGAGATAGGTAATCATTTTCCTGCATAACAACAGAAGGAGGAGAAGGCGTAAAAAAAATAACGCAAACGGCCTCCTGCTTTAGGTGGGGCTTCGAGACCCTCGGTGCCAGAAGTCTGAGTGGATATCAAAGCTAACACACGCGGGAGAAGGTGAGAACAAACATTGTGACGTCTGCCTGACAATCAATGCATCATCCTTGGGCACACCATTAACAATCTGTTGACCTATGTAAAAAGTGGAGTTTTAGAGGGAGCAGAAATAAAGGATTTTGTGTCCGTCCGTCGATAAAATCTTCCCTCTGCAGAGCAGCCACGGCATATTGGATCGACTCGCCGGTGGTTTGAAACATCGGACGAGCCGCATGTCGTCGATACGTGACCCGAAGCTAATGATTCCTCTCCCAAAGAGACGGGGCGTTTTGTATATATATGTCATGCCTCTGGTTGACCTGTCTGCTCAATTTTTTTTTCTGCCCTGCATCTGGGTGACATTCCAGAGGATGTAAAAAAAAATGTCACAATTTCCTCTGCAGACGGTCCTTTTTGAAGTCGGTCAGGGTTTCCTGATAATGTACGATAATCTAATCGCAACAAGTCGAGGCCAATGGGAAATATTATCGCAGTCAAATGGATTTCTGACCACATAGGTCATCATCTTCTGGCTATGGTTGTCCTTTAGAGCTCGCCCTGAAGTTTGGCGCGTTAAAGACTCCCGTGTACGTACTTCATTAATTCTCCCAGCCTTCCCAACAATAACATCCAGCCCGCATGAGCTGGACAAGCCAGGGTTTGACTTCGAAGGCTCTGTTCGACCAGCGTACCAGCCCTTGTTCTCACTGAACCTGTCAGAAACGAATATGTCAAATGGATTCTGGTCCTGCAAGGTGACATGTGAATGTAACAAGCAGAAGACAAAAACTGTGGGAAATTACATTTGAGTTTTGAGAGGTAGGCTACAAAGATGCCATTTTAATGCCCTGTGCTCATTATAGCAGCTTCCATCCAGGGAAATCGGTGTTGTGGGGTTTTTAATGCACTTCCAGTCCAGTAACTTAAAATAATTTCTTTAACCCCAGCAACAAAAAATAGTCACAAAACACACATGAATATTAAGTCCATGAGTTATGCAAATGAAAAAATATTTAAGGATCATAGTGGTAAAACAATATGCTTTTCCAACAGGTGTACCTGACAGATTACATTTTTTTAACACAACATCCCTTTATTATGACATATATATATTCAGTTCACATCCATAAAAAATTACATATAATAATAGAACCCATGCAAAGCATAAACAATTAACGTTAAACAGCACGTTATGCAGTATATGTTACAGAAATTGTATATAATTTAAAAGTGTACGAAAAAGCCACATTATGGCATAAATTCTGTATTGTTATTCCATACATTCACCTATGTTTATCTCGGAAGAGAAACTGTGATTCTGTTCCTGCTTCCACTACATCATCTTTTCACCACCAATCTCTTCTGGAATTCCAATCTTAAATTTTGATGCCCCTGAAAACCTGTTATACGGTGCCATTTATTTGAGGAAGAAGGAGAATCAAAACAATAAACATTCCAGTGCGTCTCTTCCCTTTAAGTGTCACCTGACCCTTTTGATTTCCCCTCGGGTCCTTATTTAGACAGACATTATGGGTGTTTAAATAGATGCCTGGTATTAAGTGGCATCATTAGGCTGGCATAGCTGCAGACTACACCGGCTGCCAAATATAAGCAAAAGAGGGAAATTATTCCGTACAGTTTTTGCCTCTAGGGCACACAGGGCACTTTTCATAGTCAGGCCAATAAAGCAAATAATTACAGATTGCATTGTCAAGCACTGCAACTGCGGCAAGGAGGTCACTGAAGGTAAATTCATACTTTTAGGAGTGAGAGAACGAGGACCCAGGTATTTATTATAAGCCAGGACAGAGTGTTTTGTTGTACAGTTTTAAGGGTAACCTTGTCACATTTAGGCCTGAGGTTTTATTTTGCAGACTGAAGACTGAAAATGCGGCAATATGTACACATGCTTTCTCTTTAAAATAGGAGCACACCAGCAAGGGCTGGTGATACAGCCGTCTGTGGCGCGAGAGCGTCAGAGCTAGCCAGACGCTGCAGAGTGTGTCTTTCAGTCGTAACAGAAGAAGAGAAAGATGTGCCATTAATGAAAAAAGAGAATCAGAAAATCAAATGCTGGAACTTGACTGACTGGGCGTATAAGACACACACACACACACACACACACACACGTTTGTATTCTTGTATTTCTTGAGACTCTTCATTCATTCCTGTGGGATAAACCCTGATCCCAACAATAACAACCTTAACCCCTACCCATCCCGAACCTTAACCCTAAGTAACTAAACAAAACACAAGACTTTGGGCATTCTGTGTTTTTTGCTTGCATTCACAGATTTTTATTAAGTTGAGTTTCCCCCTCTGTGAATTGAAAAAGTGGTCCCCACAATGTCAAAATGATGGGATTATCACATTGTGGGGACATTTTGGATGTAATCTATACATGACCCACAGATACTCACACAAAGACACACAGACACACACATACACACGTGCCTTGGGGACAATTGTTAGATTATTCATATAAACAGTCACACTTCCCCGGGTCAGTGTCAGAATATTTCTCTCTGACTTTGACAGGCTCTCGTACGCAAAGACAGCGTGAGAGTTTTTAGGGAATTTGTACAGCATCACTGACAAAAGGCCACAGCAAACACTGAAATGTCTCTGATAAACAGAACCTTGGAATAATTTCTGTTTCCCCTTCTGTTTCCCATAATACGAACAGGTGGACATATAACAATCTTATTACTATGCACCATATTGAGAATGTCAGTCTTATCATGTCTTCATAGCTGAACATGTTGAGGCAATAAACATATGATTTGTGCCAATTTGTTTTACAAAGTACTCGCCAGCCAGATCCTATTTAAGCGACTGGGAGTTTAAATCTTTAAATGGTTATTGAATATGCCAGATTTGATCTACAAACATTGTATTTAAATGAGCAAATTAGCTATTTTTTGTGTTCCAGGATATAAATATTTTTCGAGTGGAAGGATGAATTCCGCCTCACAGTCTGGCACCAGCGCAGCTGTAACTCTCCGCTTGTTATGGGAGACTCGGACCTGAGAAGGACTCGGATCTTGCTGGTGCGCCAGCTACATCCCAGCCCTGCAAACAGGCGTCATGGAAACGACACCCACTCCTGCTGCTTTCCTCGTCTAGCCCCGGGCACAACGCAAACCGCCAAATTCAAACGTTTGCAAACATGCACATATTCAGTCAAATAACAGAAGCAGTCTTAGTGCAAAAATACACAGAACTAATAATTATCTTTGTTTTTCTTTATTTAATTAGCACCTGCGAGCTGTTTCTCATTAACACTGCGTGTATTAAAATCTGTCTGGTTTTCTAATTAAGAAAAGTGGTAGCAGATTATACATGTGCTTTGAACAAAGGTCAGGTTTTGTTTGCAGAATTCTTCCCGCGTTCGTCCGCCTGACACGGCGACAGCACCGACGGCGTCTCCCTACGCGGCCGCCCCAAATCGCGCATCTGTCCCGCCTTCTACAAGACACCACCCGGCCCCTTTCTCTTCCGCTGACAGGGGTTACTTTGGCCGACATTATCCACGGCCTATTGCAAAGTTTTCCCAAAATATAACAATCGGAGTGGGTGGTTTTCCTGAGCGACGACAGCCAATGAAATGCTAAAGTGGGGAGCACGTGAGGTGGTTGATGTCTCCCATGAGCTGTCTCAGGTGGGGGGGGCTTTCATTTGGGGAGTAATTTCGTGGGCTTAACGTACATACCTGACATTAATTGTTGGTGGCACTGTGGGAGGCATCGCTACCTGGCGGATTTGGATCTTGCCTCTACTCTATGTGTGTGTGTGTGTGTGTGGACATATTTATATTATGTTGTGGGGACCCAATCTCCCCACAGTGTGGTAAAAACCAGTTAACCATTTTTTTGGTCCCCATAAGGATAACCTCATTTAAAAAAAAATCTGTCTGCAATCAAAAAAGTAAAAATGCCAAAAGTGTCACATTTTGTTTGTTGCTTATGGTTAAGGTTAGGGCTGGGTTGGGGTTAAGGATGTCATAGTTAGGATCAGGGTTATGCCCATAGGAATGAATGGAGTGTCCCCATAAAGATAGGAATACATGGTATGTGTGTGAGTGTGTGTGTGTGTGTGTGTGGAGTTTGTATGTACTTCCCGTGTTACGCAGGTGGCAGGACATGCATAGTGTATGATCAGGGGTGTTGGGGGCGCATGGAGACCATGCCAGACACAGGGGGCCCCAGCTTAGCAAAATCTACCAAGAGGGACACGGCCTCCACCCCAGCCACGCTAGGCAAATTTGATCAACCTGGGACCTGTATTTCTTCAGTCTAAAAGTGCTACCCTAAGTGGGGTGCCCCAGGGTGACATATTTTTAGGAATTTTTTGCTACACCCCTGTGTATGACTGTTTGTATTTGTGTATTGTGTCCTGCAATGGACTGTCCCGGGTCTACCCCAGCCATGTGCCCTGTGCCTTTTACTTCGTCAATATATACACGTATACGGTGTCTCAGTTTGTTATTAATTGTTGTTATTGTTAATAATAAGCAGTAAGGAAGTTAATTCAGTTATTATAATAATTGTGAAATTTTAATTTTAAAAGAATTGAGTCTTTTAACTAAAAATGGTATGTCGTTAAATTTGAAGTAATATACAAAAATTGAAAAAAAATGAAGCCCGATCTTTTCTTTCACTCATTTCTCAATTTATGGTTATGCATCTGTGTAAAATATAATTTTTTTTGCAAACTGCAGCCTGGTCCTTCTCTGTTTCACTGTGATGAAGGGCTTCTTCCTTGCTTTAATGGACTTCAGTCCTGCTTCTAGGAGCCTGATACTAACTGTCCTAGCTGTGCACTTAATGTTTCCCTTTCCTTATGAAGGCCATGTCACCCTCCGATTCCTGAGGCTCTGCTGGATAAGCTGACGGGCATCTCTGGCATTAGAAAGTGGCTTCTGCCCATCACCTGGCTGCTTTCTGCTCATTCCCAGTGTGCCCTGCTTCACCCTGTTCTTGTGTAGGCTACTGCTGTCTTAGAAACGTTGAACTTAGAGGCAACCAGGATTTAAAAATGCAGATTTTTTTTTTATTGCACTGTGGTTTCTTAATTTTTTTCCGGGGGCTGTATATAAACATAATGTGACAGTTTAAATATTAATTATTATATTGTATCTGAGTGAAACTGTACTTAAATGTTATTACACACCCTGTCATTCAGATGTGAGTGTCATGTACACGGTTTCTGTATAAACCTGACTGCAAGCATCAGAGGGATTCTCTAGCTTCGGGTGGGTGACTTGTAATCTCCAGTGACGGCCCTTCTTTAAGGGTCTCCCTGTGACCAGCCCTCTGAAGCGCTTCTCCTGAAGACCTTTCTCAGGGTATACTTCTGGCCTGATATCACAGCTGCCTGATACATTTTCAGCTTTAAGAGCTGTTTAGGGAAAAAAAAAAAAAAAAGAAAAGGCAAACAGATAGCTATCAAAGCGCCTGCCGAGGATTTACGAGGCTTGAATGGCAGTCGCTCAGCTCTGTGCAGGCGCCGAGGATCACGGCTAACGTCATACAAGCATCTTGCTGGTCACATGTGTGTATGTGTCTGTGTGGGGGTGTGTGTGTGGCTGGGTATAGGTACCAGCCAGCTAAAATTCTGAAATAATGCCAAGGGAGAGGTAAATATCATCCAGGCCTTCAGAGAGGGTGAGGACGCTCCTCCTGTTTGCACTGCTAGGCACCTCGAATTTAACAATGCAAGACTGACAGGGCAGGGGTCAGGCAGGGTGACGGGTCCTTCCGTAAAAATGGTCGGGCTGCTTTACGTCCTTGTAAACAGAATCCAAAATTAACTGCTCTGCCATTATCTATTGAGCTGGTAATTGATTTATATCCAGTACAAATGTATTAATATCGAACCCGGAGCCCAAACATATCTCACAATGATTATTAAATGTCATCCCGTTCCGTGGGGGGGCTTGCTGAGCCGTAATTCAGCACGGAACGTTCCGAGTTGTTGCCTGCTGTCTGCTGGTGTTGGGCCACACCCTGAAATATTGCACAGTAACCTAGTGAGGGAGATTTACGCTGCTACATGGTAAATCACGGCAGTGCTATCCGCTCTACTTTACTGTTCTGGTCCTAACTGTACCACTGTAACCCAGAGTAAAAACCAAGTAAATAATAATCATCACAAAAAAACCTCGGGGATGAAATGGCATCTTTGGCGCACATCCGAAACGCGCGCGAGGGCCGAAGCAGCCGTGCCGCTTACTGGGGGACGCCGGCAGCAAAGAGGGGACTTTTTAAAAGTGATTTCTGTCTTTTACAGATTCTGCCGACTTAAGGTGCTTTTGCACCCCGACCTTTTAGTTCGGGGCTGAGGAGGACAGAGACGGAAGGGAGTCCCTGCTGCCTTTATGGGACTGTTGACTAAGGGTGGCCGCCATCTGTGTAAATTTTCAGAACCTCGTACTGCCCCTGACTCCTCCAAGGCGCAGGCAGATACAGAGTGTGTGTGTGTGTGTGTTTGGGGGGGGGGGGGGCTTGCTCGACAAACACCTGAAGGAGAACAGAATCTCACCCATCTCTCTCTCTCTCTTTCCATCCCTCAAGCCTCATATCTGTCTATATACATGGAATTCATGTAGATACATTTTTTTCTTACTAAATTACCATTAAACTCCCTTGTCAGCAGGACTTTTCTTTTCTTCTAAAACCTTCTCGTTAGGCTCTCAGTTAAATATGTATCTCTTTTGTTTTACTTCTATAGTGACATAAATCCCGTCTCTCAGGCTTGTGAAGTTCCTCGCACTTAAGTGTTGCATTACTGACAGCGCGCAGTGACTCAGAGGGCGACATGGGTCCACCGCGGAAAGGCAGATGCCCGCCATTGTTCTGTGACAGGAGCATTTCAAACAGGAAGAGTGTTTTCCCTTTCATAACATTATTATGTCAATACCCTCCTCCCCTACTTTTGAAATCAGTTAATGATTTCCTGCCTGTAATATCCTTATGAATAGGACGTAGTCTTCTTAATCTCAGTGGGGGTGCCAATTAAACCAAAATATGAGGAAGATAATTGTGCAGATAAAATCTACTTTGAGATTGAAGTCAAGCTGAGAAATTGTACAGAGAGCCGTAATTTTCCACTAAAAAGTGACATGTGGATGTCGGGTCTCTTTTGTAACCCTGGAGATGGTGTTTTGTGTACAGGATAATAAGCAAAACGTGTGACTTGTATTAAAATTAGCTTGCAATCAATTAAAAACAGAGAGGGGGACAAAGAGAGAGAGAGAGAGGGAGAGAGAGAAAGAGAGAGAGATGTTATACCCAACAAAGATAACACTGCTAATCGGCAGGAACTCTGGTAAAAGAAAATATCATGAAGTTGGGATACCGTTACAAGTAATAATTGTAAAATAATAAAAATTCTGAGTATTTTGCAGACTGGAAAAATCAATAGCTGTAACATGCTATTTACGACTAAATTCATGATATTAAATGGACAATCGGCTCACCCTGGAGCATGGCTCCGGGCTGCGCTGAAACCCACAGGGTTGTATGGCTGAGCAGGACCGCGCTGTGACACACGCAGCACAGAGGCCTGGCTGGCATAATTTCCAGCTCTTTTGCACTTGAAATGAAGGTTTGACTCCTATCACTATGGTAACTCCAGGCTACCAAATAAGATCGGTGGAAACTCGACCGCAAACTCAAACCAGTTCCCACGTGTTTCCCAAGTCACCGATGCTTTCCTTTACAAGTTCTTCTTGGTAAGTTCCAAAATTGTGCTAAGCATCTGAATTCTGAGATGTTTAAAGCGACTCCTTTAAAATTGACTTACAGTTGATATTAAGGAAATTTCTTTTGGGGGGGGCGGAGAAATAAATATAACGTCCCATTAACGTGACCTTCCTGTCCTGCTTATCGTGAAAGCCACAGCAGTGAGCGTCCTCGATGGCGAGATCCTGTACTTTTCCTTTCACCTATTTAATTATTGCACAGAGGCGTGTAGCACATATAAGCAGAGTTTAATAGCTAGCAAGGCCTGAAGGCCAGTTTAATCCTGAAAGAAATAAGGCATTTCACACAGCTGAGTGGGAAACGTACCCCCCCCTCCGCATGCATGATCTACACAGATGCGCAAATGTACCGCTGGAGTACCACCCACTGCTCTGCCCCTAGGAGGACGACCTGTCCCAGGACTTTGAGTAGAAGATGGAATCACAAAAACAGGACTTCTGTGTACTTTTGAAGAAAAAAAAACACACACACTTTTCACTGAGACAAACACACAATCAGAACTTTTTGTGCATCTGTTTTTTTTTTTAAGATAACTCATTAGTTTCCTGGTAATAAAATGTCTAGACACCAATTAACGTCAAATCCCCTCAAGATCGTGCCACCAGAAGTATCTTGCCAGTGAGGAGCCTGCTTAAAAATCCTTATCACTTAAGATTTTCAGATTTTTAAACATTTTTAATTAAATGTTTCTTCCTCATTTTCTTTTGTCAAGACCTTCAGTCTCAAGGGTTTCTTCATTATATATTAATTCTGCCAAAACAAGACAAACTAAAAAAAGTTCATGAAAACACACACACATCGCACACATGAAATCCTGAAATTAACTTAACCCGTTTTAAAATTAGAATCCAAAAAGATCTGAGAACTTAGGAAATTGCTTCCTGCAATATCACTCACATTCAGAGCGACCTGGCCTAAACAGTGCGCAGGTATTTAATTAGAGGTATGCTATGTATTTAAATGTCCCTAATGCCGGTCTTCGTTCATAACTGCTCTGAGATTTCTGAAGCACCTTTGAAGTTGCAGCAATTACATCTGTGATTTCCTCGTTTCACCTCCCAGAGTGAACCCAAAAGCTGTAATTGTTGCCGATTCTTAGACTCTGTAATAAGAGGCAATGAATCCTGCATATTCTGCATTAGAGTCTCGGTACCAATTACATGTCAGGTCCCTGAAGATGAATGAACATTTTCAGACCACGTCCAGAACTGAGTGTTTGTGTCTGTCGTGTGTATTTGAGTGCGTATAAGAGGAGGAGGTTCTGTGATGCATAAGAACAAGTATAACCATGTAATCTCTAGATTATCTTCAAACAGAAAGCCATTTTACATGCTCACTGGAACAGGAGGCTGAAATTATTTTGTCATTTACCTGTGGACATCAGGACTGTGAATTTTAGCAGGATGCGAACTGAAAGGTGCCGTTCGTCCTTGTTGAGGTTGTAATATTTCTGTCGACCAGTGGTGTATTTTTCTGTATAGTTAAACGAGCAGGTTGGATCGGAACAGTAATTTGACATTTGTACAGCGCCGTAATAAGAAACATAAAAGGGGTAAAAAAATATTATGTGATACACATTTTAGTTTGTGGCTCAGGGGGCATTTTCCAAACTTTGAAACTTTTATGAAATATACAATTCTGTCCTGTTAATTGTCAGCTTTGAATGTCAGTTCTTTCTGCTCAGTCTTAGTGTTATTATTATTAGTAGTAGTAGTATTAATAATAATAATAATAATAATAATATATTACAAAGAGATGTCATTTTTTCAGAAGTTTTTCCTAAACTACTGAACTGAAAGTAAAATCATGTTGCTGCATTTTATTTCAGATCTGATAAGAAATGTTTTTTTTTTCTTCAATAACAAATAGTTGCATTTCACAGTCCTCTGATAAAATGAATGGGCCATCATTTTAATTTTGGTGAGTTTTACATGAAAATAAAGAAATAATTCAAGATATACCTTTTAAGGCCCTTTAACATAAAAATCCAGCAAGCTTACTTTGGTTAAGCTTTTCATAATAATTGTCTCTGGCAGTCAATTCAGGTTTTATAAGAACATAATTAACTTTTATTGTTATGATGCATGTTCCTTGTTTGTAGTTAGTGACTCATTTCGCTATAATACATTTACCATGAATAGTTTCTCTGATAAGCTGTCATCTTAAAACTCACACATGCTTAAGTTTGTATTTGATCCTCAGCTCAGTTTTTTTGGCTGTGCAGCAGTCAAACTACGCAGTGTATGTTTTGAAATATATATATAGAATAAAATCTATGTGGCAGGTTTATGTCACAGGCTGGAAGAGGTGTGGTTCCTCGTTCAGAACCGGAAAACTAACACAAGAGATCAAAGCCCTGTGTATCACAGGGCAGACTTCCTATCCGGCCAGTATGTCAAAGGAAAAAAAAATAAACCCCCCTAACAGCAAACACAGATAGGGCACATCTTTGAGGCAGCTCGCAGTCCGACAGTGAAAACACAGTGCCGATGAGGTCATGATAAAACACAGTATATATCATTTAAAAAATACCTGTAATCTCTGAAGGCACTTGGCACAAGCAAATAGACATGTGGGCTGGAGTCTTTTTTTTGTGATAGGGAAGGTCTTTGTTTTCTTCAGTGGTTCTTGAGGAAAGAAGTTGATAGAAGTAAATCTCTCCTTCAGCTTCATTGCATTTATTGTCCTGCTAAGGGAATATTTGCTGTTTGTTTGTTTGTTTGTCTTTCATGTGAATCGGTGCCACCCCGGCCTCCACGCCACCATCCGTCACAGCGGCCTCTGGAGCAATTTATTTTCTCGTAGATGTTATTGGGATAGTAAATAAAGTGCCTCACCGACGAGGCCAGACAAGACGGAGCCTGTAAGATCTGGAAGTCACCAGCAGAGTTATAATTACTGCAGCTGGCGTGAGGTGAGCTCCTTCCATCCGTGGATTTAATTGTCATCTACTTCCGTGCTGCTGGGGAAGGTGGGGTGCTCTTTATACCAAATTTTTTATGGGCCATTTTCAAAACAAAAGAAAAAAAAATCTATTTACCAGTAAATATGCTGTCGTTATGGCAATTGTGCAACTGTCTGGTAAAGCGGGTGCCTTTTCATTATTCCTCAAAGATGCTTAGGCGCACTGTGAAATCCAAATGGCATCACAATAGACTGAAAATGCGGGCCGGAGTTTGCAGGTGTCTCGCTTTGAACCGAGTGGCTTACGGAGAACCTACGTTAACTCATTTATCGTTGCTTTTTTATGCTCATTATTCTGTACATTCTTTTCTGGTATTTTCCATTTTTCATGAACACACATGATCAAGGCATGAACAGAATGGGCATAAAAGTAAACAGAGCTGCAAGGTATTTATGGTGTTTGTTCAATATCCATTTAAAGGCAGTTTTAATCAGATTTACTCCAGTGATTAAAGTGTGGTGTCCTCCTGGTGGGTACAATCACTTATGAATATTTTGAACCTAAAAAGGTGCATAATTCCAGGTTTTTAATAATCCCAGTTACAGTGACAACTTTGGTGCTTCCACACTCTCATGCCGTAACATGTTGTCATACTAGACCTGTAAATATTTTACATTGTACAGTATTTCATAAATATCATGACAAAGAATATGTATAAAATACCTGCAAAATAAAACAAGTGATTTCAGACACATATGTTGTATCACACAAACAACATTTTTTTAGGTTCAGTTCATCTTTCAGGGACTGCACACATACAGGAAAAATGAATTACTTTTATGAGCACAATGAAAAATATAATTTGTAAATGAGTTTGGTTTCTTTCTTAGCCAAAAACTAACATGACATGATCAGTATATAATAATGAAACAAATTATCAGTTTCCATTAATCAGGAATATTAAGCAGCAACACTATTTCTTCATTCATTGGTGATTTTATGCTTAGAATTCCATTTCTTTATCCTCATTGGATCTTTATCGGGGAGAAGAGAGGCCCACCTTTTCTCCTTCAAAAAAGCAGCAGAAAATCTCCATACATGTGATTACCAACCACTATGAAGGTATCATTCATACTGAAAAATCTGGAATAAATACAGTGGCACAATATACTGTGTGGGCTTGGATCACATTTTCTACAGGATTGGCACTGAAGAACTTAGGTACAGCCCTAATTTAACACACCTGACATAGATAATTAGGTCCTTCAGTAACATGTTAGTATTATAGCCAGCTGTGTTAACACAGGACCTCGGAACATCAGGTGTGTCAAGTTAGGGCTGCACCTAAGTTCTTCAGGGTGCTAGGGGAACGCCTGTAGCACACTAATGGACATAACTCAGGTGTCCAGAGTTTTGGAATGCAGCATGAGCGCATCTGAGCATCTCCCCTTTCATTTGCCATGTAATTATAGGAAATTACCAACATTAAATGTAATATATATTTTTATGCTAAGAGTTATAAATTTAACAGGCACACAAACCCCTGTCTGTTTCCTGTGTGTTTTTTTTATTTTCATGTTGTTGTTTTGTCACGGCTGTTTATATACCTTCTTTTTATTGTGAGGCCTAAGGAATGTAAAAGGGTCTCGGCTGGGCGGAACGCGGCTGGCCTTAGGGGCTAGTGTGACGACAGTGGCAGAAGGTTGGGCCGAAGAGCTTCAGTCAGGCTTTGACACAGCCAGAGACGGCATATCCTGTCCTCTCTGTCTCCCCGAGTGATTTACTTACACACAAGGAGCAATCTGCAATGTTAAAAATTGCACAGGGGTCAAACTAAACAGCCAGTGGCTAGTCTTTGTTTATCAAATGATTGTTCAGATCTTTTCATCAGGATCCAGATGTGAGAATCCCTGCCTGCTTGTGAAGTAATTGCAGGTAACACCAGAGGACAGTTCCAGTATTGTGCAAGTTAGTAAAAATGAGTAATTAGTTACAGTTACTAGGTCCTTCATTCAAAGGTAACTTAGTCACCATTAACTGCATATAAAAGTAATTAACTACTATACAAAGAAAGTTTTGGGTTACATCAATTCTCTTATTAATGCTTACATACCCAGACAGCACAGATATGTCGCCGGGACGTTGGTTTAAGATAGGTATGTTATTAAATGATTGTGTTCCATTTAGTCCTCCTAACACGTTAATGTCTGCTTCAGCGAGTGCATTTTTTCGATAATTTTTCATTGATCAGTTCAGCAAGACTCTTAGTCCTATTGCTGCTGGTTCTGTCATGTTGTCAATATTTAAAATAGAAATGTATAACTCTTAATCAGTTAAACTGTTTGTTTGGCATATGATTTTAAGTGGCATGCCTACATGCAGGGTAAACAAATCTACCGTATAGTATAATAATATATATATATAGTACAACCCTATTGTAGGTTATATAGTGCTGTATCTTGAGAAACAAAAGACTAGAGGACAGGCGCGGAAACGAGCAAAGGGGTTTATTTGTACCTAAAGAAACAGGGCACAGAAAAAAACTGGACTACAAGGGATCAAGACGAGTGGGCTGGGGACTAGAAAGAACACAGGTAACAGCAGGGTACATCGCCAATAACAGGACTGGGTAGCACTCATAGACAAGACTGACGAGGGAGCAAACGAGAGGCAGCTGGAGTGACGAGGGCCGGAGGCAGGTAACGAGAGGATCAAATGGGCAGGGCATGACAGTACCCCTCCCCCCCATATGTGTCAAGATGGACAAATAGAGGAGGGGACTTAAGGGACCGAAGACAGGGCTTGAGACAGACACCTTACAAGGCAGGGCATGACAGAACTGATAGCGTACATGGGATAAACACCACACTGGGGCTAGTGGAACAGAGCCCCTGGATAGGAGAGGACAAACTGCAAGACCAGGGGCACAGAATAGGCAGGGACCAAAGCAGGAACCAACAGCATAGACACGTGACAAGGCCAGGATCCAGAGATGAATACCAGACATCAACAGGGACCCAGGAGCAGAGGAAACAGATTGACATAGGGACAGGTAGAACAGGGCACACCATGACAGGA
>JAODKN010000134.1:7928402-7943245 GCA_026774425.1 Petrocephalus zakoni
CCCCCTCCCTGAGCAGGTGTACGAAATGGAGCCAGAGACTGGGGGGGTCCTGGGAGAGGCTGCAACCTGAGAAATGCTTGATCAGTGCGCCTGAGCTCGTTCATTCATGTTTTTCTGGCACATTAATTAATTAATCGCTATGATTATGGTATTGATTTGCTCATGTACTTATATACTTTGAAGAGTCGATGGTCATTGATTAATCGCATAAAGTATCTTTTTCTTTGCGCGTTCGCACAGCAGGGGATGGGAATGCTGTTAATTCTAAGCATCGTCCCGTGGCGTGTCATCCCTGTTACACCAAGCAGGACCATGCACAGCTGTACCATCTGCTTCACGTGGGCCTACAGACGTTCTGAAAGAACTTTGGAGAGCAGCAGATTCCCAGGAATACATTTCCTAACAGGCTGTCTGTTGAGCTCTTACTAACTACCCAAACCCTGCCCAAACCACCGCCAAACCCCCCCCCCCCCCAACACCCCTACTATGCATGGTGGGACCCGAGATCCCCGATGAGAAAGGGGGTTTTAAATAAATTGGGTGGTTGGGAATTTCAGCCAATTGATACAATCAGCTCTCTCATATTGATACTCAACAGAAAAGAAGAGGAAGAAGGAATCAATCGACCAATAAAATAAATCAATGGAATGAAAGTGGAATAAAACAGAAGTAATTAATTTACGGAGACGGTGTAAGACCACTGCGGCCTCACTAACCACAGAGGAGTGCTCTGTTCCTCCCGCCCGCTGGGAGCTGAGCAGCTGGGGGGGGGGTGGGGGAGTGTGTGAACCATTACTCAGGCACACAGAGAGTAACTGAGTAATAATCAGAAGAATAATTCTGGGGGGGGGGGCATTACTCAGGCACACAGAGAGTAACTGAGTAATAATCAGAGTAATAATTCTGGCGGGGGGGCATTACTCAGGCACACAGAGAGTAAATGAGTAATAATCATAAGAATAATTCTGGGGGGGCATTACTCTGGCACACAGAGAGTAACTGAGTAATAATCAGAAGAAGGGGTGGGGTGGAGTACGACAGCATTCAGACACAGCTATGACAGCATTCAGACACAGCTATGACAGTATTCAGAGACAGCTATGACAGCATTCAGACACAGCTATGACAGCATTCAGAGACAGCTATGACAGCATTCAGACACAGCTATGACAGCATTCAGACACAGCTATGACAGCATTCAGACACAGCTATGACAGCATTGGGACTCCGACACTGGTCGCCTTTACATTAGCTGTCCATGTCACCATGCCATGTGCTTTTCTCTTTTACACCTGCCTTGTCTCTGCACTTATATAGCGACGCAGTCTGGGGAATGTTATGCTGGGCTACTGCAAACTATGTACTGATTATGCCTGGTGTGACAATAAAGCCTCCCATGACTCCCTCTGGTTAATGGTCTTACATGAAATCATTACATACTCGTATATGATCTTGTGGGGGGGTGGGGTGGATCTCGGGACAGGGTCGGATGATGGCATGGCTGTCGGCGTCTGTGTGCACGATCCCGGGGCAGATTATGATCCCAAAGGGCATGCAGGCCAGCTGCCCCCCCCCCCCCAATGACATGCCGGATGCTTTCCCATAGCGTGACTGCAGAAGTGATCTCGTTGCTGTGTGAGGTGGTTTATGTGGCTGTCTGCCTTCAGCGCTCCTCTCCAGCTGGATCGCTGGCTCCTCTCTGTCTGTCTGTCTGTGTTTCTGTGTCACTGACCGGCAACGCGTTGGCTTCCAGGGGATCTACACTGCCCACTGAATCCCAGGATCAGTCCAGAGTCACCCTGAGCCTGATTAGATATGAAAACTAGATGGATGAAGAGATGTATGTATGGATGGATGGATGGATAGTTAGACTGCCTGTCACCTGTCACACACGATCCCCGCATCAGACAACAACAGCGGGCTGCTGGCCTCCGTCACTCGCACCTCCGCCTCGCATCGCCACTTCGGCCATCGCCGGCCGGTCCTGCAAGCGTTCATTAAAAAAAAAAAGTGGTGATGTGAGATTGACGACTTAAATACTTCATCAATCACTGCTGTGGCCAATGTGCAGCGCTGTGATTGGTGGAGAATTCAGGCAATCCATCTTTCCTACTACCAACAAGTACTTTCAATTCCTCTCAGGTACTTTTTTTTTTTTTTTTACTCGTTAACCTATGGGGAGGTAGTGAAACCCACCTCACAGACAGGGACGCCACTCTCTTCCCGTGCCACTGATAACCCCATGACATTCGCAAGGGAAAAATGAGAATTTAATAGTAAATTATCGGAATCATCTCAGAATGTGGGAACACATATCTGTTAATGTGTGATGCCGAGTGTGTTGACCAGTTTATGTGTGAGGCTATGTTTGGTGCATCTTATGAGCTTATGGGTGTGACCTTTAACCCTGTTGTAAAAAATAACTTTCCCAAAATGTCTTATATATAAAAAATAGAAACTAGAAAAAAAAAAAGTTTCAGATGTCTGAATGTTATACATATCCATACCCATCCAGCCACCATCCCCAGCTGCTGTCCTGTCTCCTATTTAGAAGTCTGTCTTTATTATAAATATATTACTTTCTTGTTTTTTTCATACAGTACATGAAGGCATTCTGCAAATAGCACAGCAGTCAGTTACATAATGGACGTACCTGTTATTAGTTACATAAAGTTTGATGAGGCTTACAAGGTTGTCAGTGAAGCGTGCCCTGGTCCCGGCCAGTGAGACGGGATCTGTCCCCACCTGGCGTCGGGGGGGGGGGGGGGCCTGCCTCTGATGTCATGGCCCACGTTTTCATGTGAACGTCATGGTTAATGGTGCGGACCGTTCGGGGGTTGGGGGGGGGGGCTGATTACTGGAAGGTAGTAATGATGTCAGAGCAGATGTACATGGGCCACGGGCGTGGGGCTGAACTGTGGGCAGGAGCACAGTCTCTGACTCCCTCTGGAGGGGATGCTCCAGGGCTCCCGGTTAGACAGGGTGTCTCTCTTAATCTCCGTAGGACAGCAGAGGAATGCCCCGGACCCCCCCTGCCCTTTTCCCGGTGCTTAAAAAATATTTTTTTCATATCTCTTTTGTGGAATTGGTTTATGCATCCCCCCCCCCCCCCCAGCCACCGGCGATGGCTGAGTATGGGTGGGGGGAGCGTTCACCTCCATGCTACCGAGCGTCAGCTCGCCTCCGGAATTAAGCCGCAAGCTCTGCCCGAAAATCCCCCCCGGCTTATCCGCAGATCCAGCACAAAGTGCCGTCAGATGTACCGTAATCCCACACTCTCAGAGGAAAGAGTGAGGACTGTGCTGGACTACGACCGGGGGTGTGCGGGAGACGGAGGGGGGCTGCTACGTCCCGCCACGTGGCGCTACCGACATACTGACCTTCTTATGACGGGTCTCACCGCTTTGTCAATATCGGTATCAGCTACCAAGCTGACCTGTCATATTGCTGACCTGTTAAATACATTAATAATACATAATATTTGATAGTACGGGTCGGTGCTTGCCTGCGTGCACGTGACTGTTAGCCTGTGCTGGTATGAGCGACGTGCCGTCCTTAGTACTCTCTTCATTTAGAGACCGCGATAAGGCGTCACTGGAATAGAGGTCTGCTGTCCAGGTCTCCGCTAGCACAGCTCATTATTAGTGAAAAAGGCCGTGTCCTATAAGGAGGTCAGTGACCTCGCCGTCCGCAGGATGAGCTACGTCACTAGATGAAGTTATTCAATGCCGAAGTGTAGGGTCTTGCCCCCCACCCCCCCCACTGCGGGGGAGCCTGATGACTAGAGGGCGGTAAGAGAGGACCCAGCCCAGATCTGGTGCCACCAGTCAGATAGAAGACGCTGCAGATGAGGACCCTGGAATTGGCATCCGATTGGCTGAGAGGCTCCCTGAATAGAGACTGATTCAGCTGTGAGCAGGCCGGGGGTCACTTGCATGGACAAGGTGACGGACACACACTCAGATCACACACACACTGAGCCCACTCTACTGGAGAGTCCCCGAAGCATCATTCTGAGAGCAGTGTGGCATTATACTAATGAACAGCAGGCATTTATTAAATATGACTTCTAAATACATTGATTTCTTTTAGTTAAAATGATATTTAAATTATTATGACATACTAATATCTAGTATGACATATTTTAGCATCTTAGCATCCACAGGGTTACCAGCTGCCACACATCTGGTGAGACACGCTTTCAGACTCTCACGCTCACGCAAGAAATCTTTCAGCAAATCTAAATGATTCCATTATAAACCTACAATTAGCTACATCAGAAGCATTGGGGTAGTTTGCAAACCCTACAGACTATGTACAAGGTAATAAAACTATTACGTACATGTGAGTGCAAACCTGTCTAAAATTGAACATCACATTCCAGCCAGCTGACCAAAGTTGGCAACCTGGTGTCCAACATCTTCCAGAGAAAATTAGTAAATATGTCACATGCATGTCTGTAGTGGTACACCAGCAGTGAAATGAAATGAAATCGATTGGTTGTGAATATTAGAATATGTCTAAAAATACACAATTTTATTATTATTATTATTATTATTATTATTATTATTATTAACAGCTACAACAACAACAACAATAATAATAATAATATAATCATGATCTTATACTACAGTAAAAAGCCGCTGATCCTACACTAAATTTTACTCATATACAATGTTTACAATGTGTCTGCACGTTTCCATGAAATGCCGGCTAGTTGGTACTAACAAGTGCTGTCTCAGTTAGCCTTGGGTCCACATACCCATTGGTCAGGCCCATTGCAAGGTCACTAATGTCATGACCACCTGCAACCCCCCCCCCCAGTATGGAATGATATAAACATCACATATCACAGAAAGACCACAACCAATCAATCCCCATTAACACTCCACTACTTCCTGCTCAGAGGACCCCCCAGGGTCAGAGGTCAGGAAAATGCCCAGAACCTGGAGCCTGCCTGCTTTTCTATCCTTTATTGAACATCTCTGAGGGGCTTTTGACCTCTCCAACGTCCCACTTAAGGTCAGGGGCAGCCTGCCCGAAACTTTCTAGCATCCCTTTCCTTCGGAGACCCAACCTGCCATTTTCCCATCTAACGGACTGACACTGAAGTCACATAATATAACG
The DNA here is from genome assembly GCA_026774425.1 of Petrocephalus zakoni. Lineage (NCBI taxonomy): Eukaryota > Metazoa > Chordata > Actinopteri > Osteoglossiformes > Mormyridae > Petrocephalus > Petrocephalus zakoni. Next base: position 7,933,530 of record JAODKN010000134.1, read on the forward strand.
AATAAACAGCCCGATTTACCCTCATTATGGAAAGACATCTTAGCTGTTCACAGCTAAATAAATCAAACAAAACAAGGGACTAATTAAAAAAGACATACTATTATTTATTTAGTTACTAAACAAACTACACATGTTAGGCAGAGGCTCGCACACATTTAAATATATGTTTTGTTCTGAAACCAAACCACTTTTTAAGATGCTTTGCATAAAATGAGAATTGCTAAATAATTAAAGCGCTGACTTCAATGCTCCTGTGTCTTAGCACCATAAAAAATGTGGTTTTCTAAATAAAGACGTAAACACAATTAAAATGACATCATTCCCGCCTGAGAGGGTGCCCGCTGACTCGCCTTTCATGTTCTACGGGACCTTGCCATCCACGACGGGATCCTGTAATTATCTGGACGGAGAGGGATAACACATCCCTTCTGGGCCGAGCTGCTGACCCTTCAGCTATCATCTCTCTAGTGCTCAAGCTGAAGACACAGCTCCCAGAACCTCATCCCAATACATCAGCATAATACTCAACCCACAATGCATTAACAACTCTTTGATCTCCATGGCAACATATTATTTGACACATTGGAGCTCTGGTGAGCCCGGTTATAGTGTGGGGTGCTTGTGTTTTTGGTGCTGGTCATTTTCTTTTTCTGGAGGTTGTATTTTTCACCCCCTATCCCCCCCCCCCACCATCTTCTTCCCCAGCACTGAAAAACAGCAGAGTTCAGTGGTGTGCCGGTTGTCTAAGTCTTGAGCCGCGGCTGCAAGCCTTCGATTATCAGTCTGTTTAAGACCTTAAAGAGTGAGCCCATGCAGAAATATTTAATCTTCAGGAAAATAAAGGAAGGAGGAAGGAACTGGGGGGAGAAAAATTCCCCCAAAACAGGGACTCGTTGCCCTTCAAACATCCCAAAAGGATTTGACTTAAGGACAGCTTATCACTTTTAATTTTAGTGGTTTCTACGGTAACCCAGAGTGGGCTCACTCAGTCGCTTCCATGATTGCGGGTATAGACCAGGAGCAGAGGCGAGGGCGGGAGCATGCGGAGGGCCGGATGCCTAGGAGACCGGGAGCTCGCGGAGAGCCGGATGCCTAGGAGACCAGGAGCAGAGGCGAGGGTGGGAGCTCGCGGAGGGCCGGATGCCTTGGAGACCGGGTGCAGGGGCGTGGGTGGGAGCTCGCGGAGGGCCGGATGCCTTGGAGACCAGGCGCAGGGGCGTGGGTGGGAGCTCGCGGAGGGCCGGATGCCTAGGAGACCGGGCGCAGGGGCGAGGGTGGGAGCTCGCAGAGGGCCGGATGCCTAGGAGACCAGGCGCAGGGGCGTGGGTGGGAGCTCGCGGAGGGCCGGATGCCTAGGAGACCGGGCACAGAGGCGAGGGTGGGAGCTCGCAGAGAGCCGGATGCCTAGGAGACCAGGAGCAGAAGCGAGGGTGGGAGCTCGCGGAGGGCCGGATGCCTGGGAGACTGGGAGCTTGTGGAGGGCCGCATGCCTTGGAGGCCGGGAGAAGAGGCAAGGGCAGGAGCTTGAGGAGGGTCAGATGCTTTGGAAGGCCGGGAGCTCATGGAGGGCAGGATGCCTTGGAGGCCAAGAGCTGGCAGCGGGCCAGATGCCTTGTTTGTTACAGATTTATCTGCTGTGATCCAAAGCAAAGGTTATGCCGTCCTGCCTTGCTATGCTGTCCTACAGTTTAGAATGTCTTGTGTGGTAATCATCTGAGCAGTCCATGAGTCAGTGCAGTCCATGAGTCAGTGCAGTCCATGAGCCAGTGCAGTCCATGAGGCAGTGCAGTCCATGAGTCAGTGCAGTCCATGAGCCAGTGCAGTCCATGAGGCAGTGCAGTCCATGAGCCAGTGCATTCCATGAGGCAGTGCAGGCCATGAGCCAGTGCAGTCCATGAGCCAATGTGGTCCACAAGTCAGTCTAGTCCATTAATAAGAGTAGTTCATAAGTCAACGTGGTCCCCTAATCACCACAGGAGAGTCACCTGCAAAGGTTTTGGCAGAAGGAGGAAGAGACCTTGGCTATCGTGGGAAAAGATGAGAATCTGGCATATATTTGCTGTGAAACAGAGAAATGAAACATTGCATCGTCATATTGATATGGGCATGAGTCAAAGTGATCTTGAACCCCCCCGCACCCCTGGTGTGGCGCCTTCCACTCACTGCACAGGAGACTGTGCGACCGGAATGTCCTATATGTTCGATGGGGCCCCTCGCGACGCTTGCATGCGTGCATGTGGGCTTGAGGTTGGCTCTGCCATTTGTGGAAGGGGGACTGATTTCAAAGGATGAGACGTGGGCTGTTTGTGGTCTGAGGTCACATGCAGCTTCCAAGGGGAGCCCTGCTGTTTGACTCTGCTTTGGGCAACCTTCCAAGCTGGAGTATTGAGAACAAAATACACGTCCATTTATTCATCCATCCATCCATTATCCATAAGCATTTAATGCAGATTCAGGGTGCAAAACATCAAATTATTCATATAATTTTATCTATTAAAATTACTAATACCTTAAGTCTTACCTGGGCCACAAGAAAATAAAATAGATATATGGCATAATAACAAATTGCTATTTAAACGACCCTAATCTGATGCCACCCGCTGGGTTAATGCAGTATGGGCATAAAGGTCAGATGGGCTTTACACAATTGAGATGGGGAATCTAGGTCCAACGAGTAAAAATCCAGACCAGGATTTCAACCAACCAGTTGAGTATTAAAAGTCTCAGTCACAGAGTGCTCAACTAGTTTGTTGGAACAAAATCCTAGTCTAGATTTTTACGCTTTGGACCTGAATTACTCACCTCTGCTCATTTGACATATATCATGATAAGATGGTAAGAGCAAGTATATTTAAATGTCATGGGAAAGTACCCTTTCAGGTGTTTCAAAGGTGTCAGATTTGATGACAGTCCATCAGTACAGCTGGATACCCTGACCCACTCATTAATTTTTACGACCGGCTCTGGGTTTCGGAGGTGGCTTGATTTGGTACGGTTTGGGTCACATAAACAGCACTTCCTCCTGTCCAGACACTGGGGTCCCTCTGCAGAGCCGGTTTCAGCACTGGCTAGAGGGTATCGCTGCGGTTGGCCGGTATGGGATGTGCTCCAATCAGTTTCGGTTACGGTATCGGTTTAGAGGAACTGAATGTTCACCGTTATAAATAACCACCTATTCAATGTTAGATGGGTTTTAGTACCTGACTACATCAGGTACTGACAGTATTCAGCATACTTTGCTGTGATCAGGACCCAGCTGTATTAGGTATTCAGTACTTGGCTGTATTCAGTACCTGAAAGCATTAATTTCCATATTTGCCGGTATAACTGAGGTCCGCCAGTTCCTGTTTTCCATCAGTTTTAAGGGCCTTGTTCAGGGCGTCAGTGGGGATATCACTGTGCCAGTGCAATGACACGGGATTTGAACCAACAACCTTCCAATTACAGGCATTGAGTAATGGCCCTCTTACCCACACATTACCCTTCAGTGCCTAATCGTGCTCAGTAACCAAGTGTATTTAATACCTGACTCTGTTCAGTTCCTGACTATATTAGGTACATGACTGTATTCAGTTAATCACAATCTGTCTCTGTGCCTTTCAGTGCCAGCAACATTAATTTTATAAAATTAAGTGTCCATAAGTTTGATAAGAGCTGAACCTGTTTTACATGCTTGTTGATTAATGCTTGGCTGTGTGGTCTTGTGTTCTATCAGAGTGCATCTTCAAACAGTCACTCATGTCCAGAGGTGTAAATAATAAGGGCGAATACAATCCTTAATGGCAGTAGCATAGCAGGGGAAGGCAAGTGACTTCTAGTTAAGCGTGAGCCACACAGCCTCTGAATTAACTGTGCTGGTGTGGTCCCATACTCAACCCTGGCGGTCATTTCGGAGGATGGTCTCTCAGTGGGGCGGGGGAGGTTTCCCCCGAACTATAGGGAGGGTGCTTGCGCAGGGGGGGTGGGGGGAGGGCTGACACAGGCCCAGAGAGGTGGCGGCTGGAGGATTCACCGCATGGCCCAGACCCCCCCCCTCATAAGGTTGGTAGAAGTCACCCCTCATTCCAGTCTCCCCCACGAGGAAACATACGGCTGAGAGGCACCTTGAACATATCTGGGTACCGCCAGGCGTGCGCCGAGACACCGACACCAAGGGGCTGCCAGGGGATGCTGTTCTCACTTTGGTTCATTACTGGGGGGGGCATTACAAGGTAGGGTGGCATTAAGAGAAAACCCAAGGGGTTAGGCAGGGCTACCTCGCTGGCTTGGCATGGATCCAGAGCTGCTCACGAACGTCCTCCTGGTCCCAGTCCCACTGGGCCCCAGTTTGGCCACTGGCAACAATCTTGCTGCCAATGTGAGACATTAGGCTGTAAGTGCAGAGGAACGACAAAGAAGCTCTTCACCTGGACTGTTTTTTTTCACTGTTTTATAAATGTTTTCTGATTTCCAAGATCAGTTGATGTGAATCGAATTGACTCTGGGACCCAGGATGAGACTGAGTCCCTGTTAGAAGCTGTTAAGTGTCAGGTGGTGCCGGCTGGCCAATACCGGCCTCGTTCCATCTCCACTCCGTTCCCTGGTCAGGGCAGTCAGTGCTGATTGAGGTACCCTCTACCACTCTCATCCACCTCCACCCCCCACCCACCCACCACGCTCCCAAAATCCATTTCTTGCATCTTCTGCAAAGATGGAGGCCATGAGAGCTTAAGACTTCATAAAAAAAAAAACATACATACAAACACGCACGTGTCCTCATTTGCAGGATGGCAAAGGGAAATCCTTCTCCTCTGCTAATGGCTTCCATCTTCCCGCACGGCTTGGCTCATTAGCCAATGACCCGAAGGCGATGAAGAATTAAAAAGAAATAATTCTCGGGCCGGTCGCAGGCCGTATAAACAAACAGGCCTGTCTGAGATGCACCCGGCCTCCCCGCGTGTCGCCTTCCAGCACGCCTGTGCTGTCACGGGCGCGACTCGCCGCCGGCTTTGTGGACCGCCGGCCTCATCCGTTTTAGAAGCCGGTGACAGGGGAAGCCGTCCTGGCCGGGGAGGCCCCTCCCTGACACATCAGGAGTCTCTATGCTCAATTAGCCACCGGCACGCTCATTTTTCTGCCCCCCCTACACGTCCCACTTGCTCCTCACCCGCCCTATCTGTCTTTTCTTCCCGGCCCCCGGCAGGGGTCTAGCGGCCAGCAGAGGTCCCGTAGCAAACAGGCTGGCGGGTGTTTGGTTTTTCGCGACAACCCCCCCAGCGTGAGTAATAGATCCGCGGTGGCCGTGGGCAGACTGCTGCACGGGCCCTGGAGAGCGGAAGCTGGTCTTCCACCCTTGCTAAAAGTCGAACCCCCACCCATAAGACAACAGTAAGCAGACAGCACTAAGCGCTTGGCCCTCAAGGCTGGCGCTTCGCTTTTTTAGATAATAATTTCTGTGCTGGGGGCACAGAAGCTGCATGAAAAGCACTAAAGAAAAGACTGCATGTAGCTCGCCTGTTGTGGAAAGATGAGAGCATGTATCAGGCTGTCAAGGCCTCTCCCGAACCCTGACCTCTGTCCCGCTAGTGCCAGTCAGTCCACAATTCTAATGAAATACAATGACTGCTGGGCAGGTAACCTGCTGCAAATGCAAAGATGCTTTCTGACTAATTGCTTAATGTACTAATATTACCCAGCGCTTTGACACGTCTTTGAAGTAATTAGAAGCCAATCTGTCCAGATGCCTTGCTTATCATCTGATGTCATATAGTAGCGATCAGTCTGAGATGCTGTACGACTCCTGAGGATATCCGGTCATCTGCTCAGTGCTGGGGAAATGGGGGTCTTAGGAAAGAGCGGGCCCAAAAACCCGCCAAATTTCAGTAAGAAATTAAAATCTGTGCGACAGTGCAGGGAGCTTCCAGCGTCGTCACGTAAACAACGAGCTGACCGCCTGGAACGGCAGGCATCCTTTAGGACCGGGTGCAAGGCGTCTGGTGAGACATGAGCCGAGAGGGCGAGTTCAAAGGTCAGGAGTTCAAAGCGTCTGTCCGGTGTGTCGGGTCAGGCTGGTTCCTCACCCACCCAGCCCTCATCCCCCTTTCCTACAGCCTGTATCAGCTACAGAGGAAGAGAAATGAGAGAAATGGCTGGGGTGCTCTATCATCGCAGAGGTCACCAGTCCAGCGTGGCAAGACCCTAGGTGCACGCCGGACCAAAGGCCTGGCGCCCCGGCTGGTTTATTTACCCCTTTATATAGGATAACTTATTGCACCTCAAGGTGCGTCGTTCCTCAATGCCTCACCTTGCATGATCTTTGCATCGTAATGACAGAAAAACCGTAATAATTACTATCGTAACAGTGAGGATAATTAAGCAACAGTTTACTAATTTTGTGCTTGCAGGTTTTAGGTTACCCAGTAACCTGTTTAATTTGTACCCCCCCCCCCATTTTTCACAAGCAAAAGATTTATTTCGCAGCACATAACCAGATGGTTAAGGACGTTGACTTGCGACCTGAAGGTGGCGGGAACAAGCTGCTGCGTCCGTGGGCAACGAGCTTAACCCAAATTCGCCGACGCCCGCGTGTTTATGTGCGAGCGTAACGCCGGGGTGTCACGACTCACTTTGGAGTCCCAGCGGAAAGATTAAAATGAATAAATGCGATAATAGGCACTGGAAGGCGGGCCGGCGTCTGACCCCTAACCCCGCTATGACACAGGCGTGCTGACAAATGCAGGAATAAGAGGGAATATCTGCCATGTGAGTGAAGGAATTGGCGAAGCAGCGGGCCTCAGAGTAATAACGTCTGGTGCCAAGAGCGGCCTCGTCCTGCTACTAATTACAGCAATTATGAAGATGCGAGGCATTCATCACCGCACTTGTCCGCAGATCTCCGTGGCAGGCCATAAAAAGCGAAGGGCGATTGGGGGGGGGGGGGGGGATTATCTCCCTGTCCTGTGGAAGGGGGGCTGGGGCGAGCTCTGCCCTTCTTACTTCAACCTCATTAGTATCTCGTGTCAACACAAAAGCAACTCTTTAATCATCACCTAACATCCTGGGCCAGTGTATACACACACACACACACACACACCCACTGTGAGAGTCACAATGACACACATGCATAAGTGAAAACATGCATGCATATATATATATATATGCACAGACACAGTCCCAGCGTGCCGAGGTCATGTATGACACCAAGCGGGTAGTGGTGTCGGTCACACACGGGTCAGACTTTCCCAAAGACAAAAGCGCATCTTTTTCCTTCTACTGCACGCCTGAAGAGTCACATGACAAGCACGCTCCCCTTTTGTCCTCCCCACAGGCTGGGGGGGGGTGGGGGTGGGGGTCGCCTTCCTAAACCACAGGCAGCTGACAGATCTGTCAGGTGGGCCATGTGTCAAACAGGATGCGCGTCAAGTAGGCCGCGCGTTAGAGCCGGCCTCTCTCTGGTTCCTGGTTAATGGCCGGCCGTCAGCTTGTCCGTTTGTGTCGCATGGCATGCCACGGCAGGTTGGGGGGGGGGCGGGGTGGGGAATGGGGGGGTCGCCAGTGCCAGAGTAAATGAGCCTCATTCATTTCCCTCCCCCGGCATATGGCGCATCATTGTCCCGGGCCGGCCGAGCAGAAGTGATGCAATTTGTTGGAGTGTCCTGGCGCTCCACCGGCGATCGCCCCGAACGGCAGTGGGAGGGTGTGCAAGGGCAGCCAGGAACTCAGCCACTAAGATGACAAACCAGGAAGATTGAGGAAGTTTCAACCGGCCATTAGAAACAGAAAAATATGCCACATGGCTCAGGTCCTTCCCTTTGTTGTCTCTCCTGAAGTTTCGCGTGTAGTGTGCGACATGCTCATTGGTCATGGCAACTCCCTAGTGTTCAGAGGAATTTGGTCTTCCTCGATGAGGAATGCAGGCCAGGATAAAGCTGGCAGAGTCCCCTCAGTAGTGCATTAATGGCCCTCAAAGTGATTAGCGCACCTGTAACCCACCTTCCTGTAACCTGTCTTCCTGTTCGTGTCTTCCTGTAGCTCACCTTCCAGTTCCTGGCTTCCTGTAATCTGCCTTCCTGTTCCAGACTTCCTGTAACTCACCTTTCTGTACCTCGCCATCCTATTCCGTCCTCCTGTTCCCGGCTTCCTGTAATCTGCCTTCCTGATCCAGACTTCCTTGTAACTCGCCTTCCTGTTCCGACCTTCCTGTAACTCACTATTATATAACTTGCCTTCCTTATCCCGCCTTTCTGTAGCTCGCCATCCTGTTCCGCCTTCCTGTTCCCGGCTTCCTGTAATCTGCCGTCCTGTTCCCGGCGTCCTGTAATCTGCCGTCCTGTTCCAGCCTTCCTGTAACTCACCTTCTTGGAATCTGCCGTCCTGTTCCGGCCTTCCTGTAACTCACCTTCCTGTTCCTGACTGCCTGTTCCTGTCCCTCTTGTCTCTACCCTTTCCCTTGCCCAGAGGTGCCAGCACTGCGCCTGGGTGTCTGACCCCTCACAGCTGTGTACTCGAGTACTCTTACAACACCGTATCGCCATTTTCCCATGACAGCAGGACGCCGTCTTGACGACATTCAGCCACACCACATTCAGCAGTCTGTATTCCAGAAAAGAGAATTTCGACTAGGATTAGCGCACTGCCAAAGAAATGTTTTTGTTATGTGCTGGCTGAGCTTATGGCAGTGCGGTTCGCTCACGGGCACGGTTGGGTCTTCTGGAGCTAATCTGCTCCCTTCATGATTCCCCAGGTGTTTAACTGTTAATGACTGTTAATTTCCTGTGCCACGATTCCGTGCTCCTGATTTGGCAGTTTTCACTTTCAACAGGGTAGTGCTGCAATACGTCAGAGTGTGTACATTGATGGCATATGTGCGACGCAGAGCTTATCTGAAGTCACACGTCTAGTGGGACGCAGTGCCCTGCGAGGTGGCGTTCCTGTGGCAGGAGACCGGCCTTTGCAAGACGGGCAGGGGGTCCCACTGGCGGTGAAGTCCTGCCTTCTCGCATCTCCAGCCCCACAGGTTACTGAATCAGCTTCCCGCATACTGGAGTGGTGCTTCTGCCAGAGAAAAGGGGCCGAGAAGAGACAATGGGAGCTGTACAGGCGCTCAGACCTCTGGCACATTCTCTGTCTTCTTTGGGGACTGAACAGGACGAAATATGTTGCTCTAATGGCAATGAATATATAAGCAATAAGAGATGGTACAAGGGCATTTAGCAACAATAGTAACAATAATAAAACTAATAATAATTATCCATCCATTTTCCAACCCGCTTATCCTAACAGGGTCGTGGGGGGTCCGGAGCCTATCCCGGAAGCCACAGGCACAAGGTGGGGGAACAACCCAGGATGGGGGGCCAGCCCACCACTGGGCACACTCACACACCAGTCACACCTACGGACAATCTAGCAATGCCAATTACCCTCAGCATGTCTTTGGACTGTGGGGGGAAACCGGAGAAAACCCGACGATGGCACGGGGAGGGCATGCAAACTCACACATGGAACTGGGCTGGATTCAAACCCCGGTCCCAGAGGTGTGAAGCAACAGTGCTAACCACCGCACCACCAGAGAAGAAAAAGTAGAAGACGAAGAAGATTATGAAGATGAATTCTGTAATGTATACACACACACACACACACACGCACACGCACACGCACACGCACACACACACACACGCACACATACCATGTATACCTATCTTTATGGGGACACTCCATTCATTCCTATGGGCATAACC
>JAODKN010000134.1:7950953-7964751 GCA_026774425.1 Petrocephalus zakoni
TGATTCTGATTGGCTGGAGGCTTCACACCTGGCTGAGAGGTAAAGGAAAGCTGGAAAATCAGCAGGGCTCGGCCCTTAAGGACCGTGATTTGAATAGTTCTGGCATATATTATAAATATTCAATTAGTAAATCCACACAGCTTGACTACATTAAGTTTATAAGTATGCAAATATAGTTTTATTAATATGTTTCTATATTTCATCAACTGGATTGCAGTCAGTAGTATCATTCATGAAAAATAACAACCTCAGTCTCAATTGGTGTAAAACAGGTTCAAAACAGGCTCACAAATGAGTACAGGAATTATATGTTACACTATTAAAAAGAATCCCAAACTAAGACAGTCTGAGTAACTGAGTTCATCCAGGAAGCACTGTTCATCCGTGGCACTGGATTAATGCTCATAACTAAAATATGTAAAGTCATGCATGTAAAACACAGCTTGAGTCTGGCGGCTGGCACACTCTAAAGGCCTCGCCCGCGACCCTCCATGCTTTGGACTCATTTAAGAAAGTGCTGGAAAAATCGTTACGATATTAATGATTTAACACAGGGTAACTACCTGTTTTTCGCGTGTTTCGTTACTTTTTTTCCAGAGGAAGGGGAGACCTGGCACCGATCGATAGCCGTGCGCGCTCGTTATAAGAGTAAGTTAAAGTAATTAGGCCGACGCCGGGAACTTTAAGCGCCCGGTATTTATTCATGAATGCAAGATAATTGTGAAGGAGCCTGTCGATTAAGGCAGCGAAACACTCCAGCGAGTTCACCTGCGCTTGGAAATAAACAAATAACCCCCCTTGGCCCTGTTTAGATGCCCTGAGCCCCTCACCCAACCTCACCCCCCGCCCCAATCTGTAGATAACTGTCATTGCCTGTGTTTCTCAGGCTATATAATAGCTTTAAGATGGACAATTCCGCCTTCCTTCTCCAGCAAAGAGCAGCATCTCTTGTTTGTCTGTTTTCCCTTTTTTTTCCAAACAGAAAATAGAAAATGGATGGTAACTTATCTAGGCCAGATAATAGCCCATTCCGGATAAGTGCCGGCTAATGTTCGCTCTCTGCTGAGGAGGAGATATTTGCGATGATTAATTTGACGGCTGCGGTGGCATCTTCTGGAAAGAGTGGGAGAAGGAGGGACGGACCAACAGAGAGAGCCTTTGTCATCTGATAATGCAAATGGCAGAAGACGAGAGAAGGGATTAGAGCGGTGCTCCCCGATCCAGTCCGCGGGGACCCACAATGAGCCGGGAGGGACCAAAAACGTGGACCGTCTGTGGGTCCCCAAGGCCCGGGATGGGAGACGCTGGATTAGAGGCTGAAGACTGTGGGTCAGAAAATGAGGGACAAATGAACCCACAACCTTACAGCTAGCATTTGTTGAGGTAGAGATGATATTACAGCCTCCAGTCCAGCTGTCACCTGGCCCACGGTATCCCTCATAGTGGTAGTATGGCTAGTTAGCAGGTGGGTGTTTGTTCCAGCCCACTCCACGTGGGGCCCACGGGCTCCAGCGTATGGCTATCGCAAGGTGGGGGCTACCGACGACCATCCTCCGCCCCCCCCAGAACCCCGTCCCTCCGCGTACAGGGGAGATACCGCGCCAGATTGTCGACTCAATTACTCTGGTGTCAGGTGATTATCCCCGGCCCCGGTGCAATCTCCCGCTCGCACACGCGCATATTTCAATTACGACCGCTGTAAAACAAGCCGTGTATTCAAATCACCGATCACCTCGCTGCCGCCGAACAATGTCAACTGTAGCGGTAGCAGCTGAAGGCAATTACGTGTGTGGAGAAGCAATTATGATCGCTCTCCGAGGCATTCGCGACGAGCTGGGGAGTGTTTGCAAAATTTAATTTAACGACAATATGCTTCATGTAAAATCCATAACGACTCTCTCTGATGCCTTTCCCAGAAGTCTGATACAAAAGCCGTTACTTAACGGTGAGTCCCAGCAGAGGAGATGACCTGTGCTTTGCATTCTTCTGCTTTGGATAGAATTACAGACCACGCCCCCTTCTGTAAGCCACACCCACACAATACATGGCTCCGCCTGAGGTATTAGAGTATGTTTCCGAAAGAAGGGAGCCTGCTATTCCATTTTATCGGCAGCAGCTTCCAAAGTCATATCCTGCAACATAGCTATTGCGCCCTGTATAGGTTCAAACCGAATTAATGTCTCACACTCAGCCTGTTTGGTTGTACGGCATTAAAATATTAAAATCATTTTTTATAAGCTCACGCTAAAACATTTATGTTGCAGGCCACACACAAGGCCTGAAGTAAACGCATGAAAATAGCGACACTTGACAGCAAAGCAGCATCCAGCTGTAAGGAGCAGCTGGGAGTCCGTGTCAAAAAAATAACGGCACATTGTCCAGTCGGCTGGGCGCTTAAAAGGAGCTGTCACTCTGATGACAACGTCCTCCGGGGCACTGAAGGATGGCCATCTTGGAATCAAGCGACAAGCGGCAGGAAAGACAATTCCTAATCCATCATAGTGCTGTCGGGCCGGCCGCAGGCTGACGAACAGGGCCGTGTCACCGCGGAGACCAGCATCTGCTACGTGTCACTCGCTATCATAATTTGAAAAGCCGTCCGTGCGGGTCCACAGAGATGCCGCAGAGCTGGGCCTCGCCAACACGGGCTTGCGTGTGCGCACACATACGTGCAAATGGAGCATACAGGTATATGCATGCACAGATAAACACCTACGTGTAGGCTCACGCACATGCACACAGTTACACAAAACCCCCCTAATACATAGACATAATTACGTACTCTCCCACAAACAGTCATCTCCATTCACGTTGCTGTGGACGGAAAATCAACTCGTTTGTGACGCATACGTTAGTGATGCTTAATATTTAAATTAAAATTCTATTTTAACATTTTAACTCACATAATGTAGCCACTTAATTAATTGGGTCAAATAAAAGCAAAAATCCATCTGATGCCTGCTGTCCTCCTAATTTGGGGTTTATTTCCTGCAAAATAAAATAATAAACTCAAATAAAACTATGGAAAATCCATAAAGAGAAGAAATTGGAACTTTGGTCTGGCCTGGCTTAGCGTTTGCTCTGGCCTGGCTTAGCGTTTGCTCTGGCCGGGTCATGAAGAAAGTGGGCATGTTGGATCCTCAGCAGACCGCGCTAGGTGTGCCAAAACCATGCCAGAACAAATCTGGCCCATGGCACAACCTGGACTGGTGCCAAAATGCCGGACAAATTGCTCTCAACAAATTGACATAACCGGAGCCAGCTTCCAGTGGCCACGCCCCCCATTCCCGCCTCCAGTGACATGGAGCTTGTCTTTGTGTCACAAAATTTCAAACAATTAATTGAAATTTTTAGAATCTATAGTCCTTACATTTCAGCTGCACCAGGACAGATCAGTCCAAAAAATGAATGAATTGTTAAGATCTCCATCCTGGGCTGATCGCTGCCTTGCGCCCAAAGCCTCCAGAACAGGCCCCGGACCCCCTCCCCCCGTGAATAGGACACATGGTAACGCGAAAGGGGTGGATGGATGGACGGATGGAATGATGGGAATGGTAATAAAGGAAATAAAACTAAATTAAATAAATGAAATGTCCCACTGATGAGTATAGTCAGTTATATTAAAAAATGAAACGAGCTGCAGCCCTGACCCCAGCCTACTCCTCTGATCCAACTCATTCCAAGGAACACAGGGAGGGAGATGAGCGCCATCTGAACCCAGAGCTGTCAGACCAGAACAACGCACAAAGAACCTGAAATCCATAAGAAAACCACATCAATCCATTAAAATGTCATCAGAATTAGCTGCTTCTGTCAGCACCAACTCGGTCAAGCAAAATTCACGGTTTTGTTTGGTTTTTGTGAGTGCCCAAAAGGACTCTGGGCCAGGAAATATTTTTAGTTTAGAAATTATAGCAAAGTTGGAATAAACAGAAGTGTAAAGTTCCCAAATTATTCCGGAGTCTGAGATTCAGTATTCTCACTTCTGTTTTGACACACAACAGACACCATGGCCCAGACAGTTCTATTTCAGAAGTTTCAGATTCTGGAGGTTTATGTTTTAGTAAAGTGACTATTTTTATAAGAATCATACACACACCATTCCTGGTACAATAGAGGAAGGTGCTGGATTATAATGGCACCAGATGACTCAGTGGGTGAGTAGCCGTGATTGGCTGAGGTCGGCATTGCTGTGACATAAGCTCAGCAGCGCCCCCCTTTGGATAAGCAGAAAGTGCTTTTCTAGGATTTGAGATGCCTTTAATGCATGCCCTTTTAATTGCTTGTCCGGCTCTTCAACCGAAACAGCAGCTGCTAGAGGCTGAAGTTTTTCCCAAGGTCAAGGAAATAAACCCTTGAACGAACATGAGTGCCTTCTCAGGTGAATGCTCAGGGTCTGCTGAACGGCGGAAGTCGATGTTTGATGATGTCATAGGTGTGCGACATACATCCACACTAAAGAAGCACAGATGACAGCCGATTTCTACATATGTGATGAAAACATTAAAAAAAATTTTTAGCTGAGTGATTCTCTGTTTCCATTCTCATGAATAGATATTTTACTGGAGTAATTCAAGCAGGCACCTTGTTCAAAAGAGCAATGGCAGGATCCTTTTAGGTGCCATGACTCTGTCCCTAAGCACCATAGGTAAGGAAATGGAGCTGGGGGGATGGAGGTGGCACTATTGTACCGAACAGCTGCAAAAAAACTCAAACCACTTACACAAAGCTTGCAGAGCAGAGCTAGCAGCAGTGTGGTTACGAGTCACCTGCATGTTTCGGGGGGGGGGGGGCGGGGGATGCGGCTATTTGCAGTTTCACATCTGTGTTTACTTTCTGGCATCTGCAAGAATGCATGCAACTGTTTGCCTTTTCACACTGAGCCTGACCCGCAGGACCATATGCGTGTGTATTGAGTAATCAAAAACATCATGTTAGTTCCCGGCACTGTTTGTCACAAGCGGGGCACCGTACGAGTGTGCATAATCAAAGCTGAATGCAGGCAAACACACAACCATACATAGTCATGTATTTAAATAAATATACACACACACACACACACACACACACACACACACACACAAGCAATATAGAAGTTGTACTCCATCTGCTTAAAACATGCACATGTGTACTGGAGATTTATATAAAAACTGCAATGCAAACAAAATTAATTTATGTAAAATGCTTACAGTGAGACATTAAAAGGCCAGTATACCTACACACATGTATTTACATAATATGCACACATATATCCACAGATATACAAATATTTTGGTTGCAATATACACACATTTATTAAATTAAACACACACACACACATAAAACACACGCATGCATATAAATAAGAATATTTACAGACAAGGCAGCAGAGTGAAGATCACAGATCTGTGACGAGAACAGAAATGGTTATTATCAGCCCCCCCAGTACCCTGCAGAAAGTACGCGTCGGCTTTAGACGCGCGTCGGGTCACTGGGGACGGGGGCTGGAATAAGCCTAAGTACACGCAGCAAAATGGTTTGTGTCGACGTACGAAGAAGACAAGCGGGAGAAAAAAAAATCAATAACAGCATAAAATTGATTTAGTGCATGTCATAAAACATAAGTAAGTGGAGCGAGATGGAGAAACCCGGCCTCAATTTAATCTTCACAAAAGCTTCACTGTACTGATGAAGTGATCTGGGAGAGAGATACCATAAAATCTAAAGACGGACACTTAATTGTCATATTAAAGACTCTCTTTACTGCTTGCCGGAGTAGAAGGTTAGATCCCATTAATCATGTGGATAAGGGCCGCGGGAATCAAATCACAATTAAAATCTGTTCAATATTGTCTCTAATATGTTTCCCGAGCATTAATTTTTTCCCATCGATTCTCCACCCCATAAATCAGGAATGTTGCCGCGCATGTAATAGTTTATGGGGAAAGGATTATGGTTTTATGAAGTTAATGCCGCAGAACGATCTAATTTATACTGGCGGATGCCTTGGGTCCACACTGTATTTCTCACAAGGGGAGGGATGGTGAGGCATGTAACGTACACAGACAGGGACAGCTGGCCGTGCTGCTTACGATAAAACGGCCGTGCAGACGAATATTATCGGTATCTTGGCACACAAGCTGGACGCAAAAGCATGCCATCAAAACAGCGGATGAAATAACCCATTCACTGTGATTGACTCTTTTGTTTAATTTCTTCTTCTTATTTTTTTTTTATATTGCAATGCCTATTTCTTTATTTGTTTATTTGTTTTCAGGTCCCACGTCAGTTTTGAAGAGCAACATAAATTATTGAGTGTTTCGAGGATCTTGACCATGAATAATTTCATGAATAGATCAGGAGTGGTATAAAAACTGCTGGGAATTGCAGCTGCGAATGTGACGCTTGTATTACCGTCTGCGTGTAAAAGAGAAGCCAGAGGTTCTTAATAATGTTTAGTGGGGTATCGTTCCTGCAGACCGGTGCACTAGTGGGGGAGCTAGCGTGTAGCAGAAGGCTCACACAGGTAGGACAGATGACGGGCCCATGAGCCAAAGCCTTCCCGTGGCTCTGGGCCGGACTGCCAGCTGTCATAGCTCATTTTCTGGGGTTGAAGGGGACTCATTGCCTGGGCATCAAACCGTCATCAGGCAAAGCGGCCCTGACATCGGCCAGAAAGGGAGATGGATCGCCTGGCTTTGGGGGTAGAAGTGTTCCCCGGGAGGCTGCCGGTTGCTTCCCCAGAGCAGAGGCAATCGCCCCGCTGCACTTCTGGGTCAGCGCCCTGGGGAAACATCGGGCGTGACTCCTGTCACCCCGGCCACACAATACACCCCCCATGTTTTTGGGGGGCTGGGACAATCCTGTCTGGGTTCCAACTCAAAAACTTCTCCCTAAAGTCTTATTCATGATTTATCTCATTTGATCTCATCTATGAGCCTCAAATTGTTCAAACTCTTCTTTACAAATTAACTGAACAAAGTCTCTATTTATTAATTATACCCTTTAAATTTGGCCCTGCACTTTAAGAAGGCCGTTATGGATGAACCTGCAAATGATTCCTATGGTTGTGGTTAGAAAGGCAGATGGTGTTTCAGCACTGCTGCAGCTCTTTTACATCCATCTATCCTTCCATCCATCCATCTATTTCCTGTATCTACCTGTTCTACGCAGGGCTACGGTGGCAAAGCAGGGAATGCCCCAGGATGGGACGCTGACCCATCACAGAGCTCATAAAATAAAACAGTCTATAGCTATATCCTTACAACACCAAACACACAACCGACTGAATACATGAGCACCAAATTCCACCGCACACAGTAATCGGTACGCTCCAGACTCAAACTGCTTCAGGGTGACAGACAGTCCCCATCCCCAATATCTTGCCCAGAGAGCCTGCTGTGTGATGTCCCGCCCACTTCCACAAAAGGCAGATGCTGCAGGGGCCAATGGGGGCTAAGAGTAGTTTGTGTCATGTGGTGTCGTAATGTCACCGCCCTGCAGATAGGATAAGGGCTATCATGAGAGTGGCTGGCCACTCACCATGGTCCATCCGATCAAGTGAACCATGGACTCCCTCCTTTATATGTTCATTTACACGGGGGGTGCCATGTTTGAAGGTAGATTTAGTGCATGTCTCTGAAGGTGTTGTGTCTGAATGGTGACGCAGGCTTTCTGTTTGCATTATCGTGCCAACTCGTTAAACCTGCACGAGATCTATAATTCTTTGGTAACTGTGGTTTTCTCATCCAGAAGAAAAATAAAAGTGTGTTAGAAAGCATTACAGGCACCAGGAGAACATAATTGGTGAAGTGTCAGCCAAGCAATTACTAATATAATTATTATTATTAATAATAATATTTTTGATAATGTTCAGCTGTTCACCCTCAGAGGGTCAAACAGCAGGCTTTCGTTTGATGCATGTTTACATTTCTGGAAAAATATTGCCTGCAACATGACCTGGACAAGCATATCACCTGCAGTAAGCTTTATAACTTACATATGTTTATGGGGGGTGGGACTCATCGCAGGTGACACTGTGCCTTTCCACAGTATTATGTAATACTACATGAGCCGGTTGCCATATTTCACACGTGCAGATATCTTTACTATATCATTGGGCTTCCCCGTAAGCCTGGGCGGCGGCAGATAAATTCACATGACAGCTGTGAAACGCTCCCATAATCAGTGACACGAGATGATTTTATGCTCCCGACAAGCCTGCGTATTGAGTATGATAACAGTTACTCTGTCTTCATCGGCGGCTCAGAGTATAATATCAATCCGCCTGATGACCCAGCAAACTCAGCCCAGCACCTCTGTATCAATCTTCATAGAGTACTGCCTGTTGTCTAACAAAAGGCCCAGAATGAGATCATTCAATCACCACTCCAGCCTTGGCCTTCACTTGCCCAAGTGGTTTTAACTCCTTGTCAGCCCCTCCCCCACCCCATTTTTTTCCTCAGAGATTGTCTAAGGAATGATAAAAATCACTGTACCTGATCATAACCCCATTTGAAATGATTTAAGAGAGGCTTTGTCAGCTGAAAAATATATATTTGAGAAAAACGCCTGGTGGCATGAAAGGAAGTGAACACTAAATCGCTCTCTCTGCAGCTGCAAATGTTATTTTAATTTTCAACTCCATTCATATAGTTACGCAAGCAGAAGCATCTTTGTTACGTCACTAAGCCGCGGGAAAGATTAAGGCAAATTAGTTTAAACTCTATCTGATCTCATTCTTTTCCACCTTGGTGTATATATTCCAAATATTTGAACTGCAGCTGGCATCTTTATTGGTGTTTGTCGTAAGCCTCACTTACAGAAAAGCGGTGCATTGTAGCAACTTTACTATCCCTCAGTGTTGACACGCAAAGATTGACTCAAAGCGTCTTTATAATTTCATGACATCACACCTGTTCGGACCCATTCACGTGCTGATTATCGATTGTAATTAGGAAGCGATTTAATATTCTGGCCGAATGCGATGGTTCTTAAAGACACAGGGTGCTTCTTGCTCTCGCGGACTCAGTTATATTTAATAGGAACTGTGAGGTCTTTCTTGTCTGTGTGAGATATTGTTCAATCAACAGGCAAAGTTTAACGTGTCAGTTTTGATATATCCGGTCGTGGCTGTAGGTTGTTTTGTGATGTCTAATGTTCTGTGAAGATGGGCTTTTCATATACTTTATTGCTCCCCCCACCGTTTTTGCTTCGGCAAAATCCTTCCAGGACGTTTGCAGTTTTGTGAAATAAAACCACAGGGTAAACAGAAAACAAGGAAAGAAGCGAAAGAAAAAAAAATTGATGAAATTTAACCCCTTTAAAAGAGCGTCGTCCTCTGAGGCGGTGAACATTTAAGATCTGAGATTGGAGAGCGCAGATCACAGACTTCGTAATTGGTTCCTCTAAATCTGCTGAGCTCTGGGAAAGACGGAATAAGGGAGAGAAAAAAAACTGATCGGATCGGTCAAGAAATAAAGATTAAAAAAGAAACAATTTTATGTTCATGTTCATAGCGAAACGTCACTATAGGAGACAGTGATATCCAGTTTATATATATAGGCAGAGCGTACATCACATGTATACCCCCTTAATTGGCAATGGCTCTTCGGTAATTAATGGTCAACATTTTTCCTTTCTTGATCTCTACGGTTACTTATCTCCACGAAGAGCTTGGGATATTTGCATGAAAATATATCCACATATTGACGCACTTCTCAGGTACTCCCGTTCTAAACTAAATATAAGACAACAAATTGTATTAAGATCGTCAGCTAAATTATAGTCTTGCTGTTGCGATGGACCGTGGAAACAGCATCTGTGAGTGTCAGTGGTCATGATTAATTAATCATGAGATAATCCTACCATGTTTTGCATTAATTTGAATTTAGTAAAATGCAAATTTAAAAACAGTACTGTCGTGTAAACTCAACAGAATAACAGAAGCTAGCGTCCCTGTTTACATTTTCATCGAGGCGAAACAAAACATAGAAATAAACCCAAAAAATAACACGTTTATAAAGGTTCCCAATGGTCTGTATATTATGACTCTACAGAACACCTTAAGCCAAGGTAAGTAGAAGGAATAACATTAGATTTAAAAAGCTGGCCTTTTAAACAGTACCAGCCTCTCAATTTGCAGTGAACTCTCCCAAGTATGTACACACGGTAATATATATTTTGATGTGATATTTCCCCCCTATTAGGCTACTACAGTGCGCTTTGATTGATATTCATCCAGTGGTGATATTTCCACGTGAAGAGACCGGAGCAAAAACACGACTTTAGCTCACGGTTAAAGATTAAATAGTGAAGATATTCAGGCGTGCCGATGCATCGCTGTCTGGCAGAATGCGCCAAATGCTTGCACACTCGGAGGAGCCGTTAGATGCGGGGTCCCCCACCGCATCCCCGGTCCCTCTAATAGGCCCGCTGTCTTCGCTGCACGCCATGCATCTGATATCTCCCCCCCCTCCCCCCATCCCAAACTAGAAAGAGACATATGCAGGCGCAGCGTCGTCTTTCAGCAATATGCCCCTCTCTCCCAGTCCACATAAACTGGGAATGATGCCGCTAAAAAACGCGGCGCCTGTGACGATCCTTATGGGATCCCTTATAATAAAAAGGGGGCGGTTGACTAAGATCGGCCCTGCTTTTTTGGCTTTTGAAAGTGGCGCATTTAGCGGCGCGGTATTGGCTCATTTTTCATATGCAGCGTTAGCTTGTCAGGGTGCCATAGGCGCTGCACGGAGCTGTTAGATCAGTCCACACGTATAAATCATCCGGCATCCGACGCACTCATTTCATTTGCGCCGCACCCACCCCGGCCCGCCTGCCTATTAATTGGAAAATCCCCTGTTTACATAGTGGACTTCACTTCCTTTTTTATTTTTTATTAACATGGATATTCCGTATGATTTCCCCCAGCAGCCTGTTGCCTGCCTGTCGGAGCACTTTGTCATTTATCATCATATGTTATATTTGTCAATCTGCAGAATTCTTTGAATAATAATAAAAAAAAACTCCTAGAAAATTACTTTGCATGCATAAGCGGGGGGTGTCGCCGCGCCCGTAACGCCGTAGCTTCAACCCCCGGTGCCTGCGTTATTGTTTTTCATCTGTGAAATAAGGTAGCAGGTACTTAATGTACCAAAAACAATTTGTACAGACATTATTTTACCAATTGAAAGCGTGCACGGCTCACTGAGGTACCTCTTATCTAACTGTGGCTAATACATTCTCATGCTGTGCTCCACTGCCTTCATTTTACAGCTGACGAGATCGCCAGCTCCATGCTGCGGCAGAAATGGGACCCAAGTCACTCCGGTCCGCAGAGGAGCGCGCGTAGGTAAGTGTGCAGAACAAATGCTGAAAAAAGTCTTTTAAAAAGTTACGACTTATCCCCTCACTTTCTAGCACATTATGTGTATTTTTTTTAAACTTAAAATGTCTCATTTATGTTTGCAATGGCACTTTAAAGGGAAGATTTCGGTGTTTTTCTTTTTTAACTTTTTTTTCTTCAGTCCTTTTCTCCGTTTGCCAGGAGCCTCGGTACCGTGTTAAGGACGCACCCGGTTCCGCCGCGACGCGCGTCCCCCCTGCCCCGGCTCCCGCCCGGGTCCGGTCAATACGGCCCCGCCGCAGAAAGTCAGGCGCGCCGCTTTGTGATTTCCCGTCCCCAGACCTGGTGAAAAATCCAATTTGAGCACCCAACCCCCCCTCCACCCGAGGGACACAAAAGCCAGATCAAAACAGTCACAATGACTATGCGTCAAAAAGAAAAAAGGAAGGGGGGGTCCCGGTCACATGACATACGCGGCTGACCGGCATGGATGATCAGCAAATCACTTATATGTCTGCAGGTCCCGTATTTGAATCTGACATATATGAATATCTGAGCTCAAATGGATGGCTGGATTACAGTGACATATGCCAGAAAAACACACATACTATCTGAACCATAATTTAGCATTAATCTGAAGGCCTACTTTAACAATGTTTATTTATGTTAACTGCCACTGATGAGGGAGAAGTAATGTGCATTTCTGTCTTCAATACAACCAGCGCTAAGTTCCTGGGATTTTTGGCTTCTGTTATTAAACTGGACAGCTGTACCATTTGATTTTCTTTTTTCAAAAGCACAACTTACCCAGTTTCACGGTCCCTTCAGCAGTGATCAAGCGCTGCAGGGGGATAAATTGTAATCTTCTGCAGTATTTTTCGTTTGTGATCGCACCTGTATTTTCATTAGTATTATTTATTTTAACGTCATCAGTGTGCTGATAGCTAATCCTCTCTGTTGAGTATTTAACATATAGCCCTGTAACATTTACACCACCCTGCCCCCGCAAGCCTTCCACCCAGGCATTAGGGAGCCCTATCTTGAGATCATTTATCAGCCATTGACCACAGCCATTGGTTGTTTGCATTTTTGTAACTTTTGCGTACTAATATTGCACTAATATTTGTCATGGAGCTGCATGACATTTATGTTATGTTATTATTATTATTATTATTATTTTTCAGTGCAGTGTGTCTTGGCTGTCAGTCCTGCCAGGTTTTATGTTTGGCAGAATCAGATTGTATCAGTTCCACATCCAGGGTAACGTAATGGAAATAAAACAGATTCTTATTCCAGACCTGACTCCTCATCTGATTGCTGGTAAGAACTCCTAAACTCAAGTGCTCATTAAAAAAAGAGACATAGTCCAAGGTTAATAGGATCTCTCTGGTTCAAAGGTGTACAAGACGTGGGGGTAGTTAGTAGAACACGGATCAGTCCCCCTTCTGCCATGGATTAATTAAGCATACCAGGCTTTTATTTTATAGGTCGTTTATTAAGTGATGGCGAATTAGAAGAACTTCCAACCGGTTGACGGTTGACGTAAGCCCAATGTCGCCAGGCTTGCTGTGTACAGATATGTCGTCCACAGTGCCTGAAGGCTCAGGGCCACACCTTCCACTCCAGGATCGTCAGGATGTTTTCATTTCATTAACATTGTGGATCTCTTAGCTTCACGACGGCTTCCTCGGAGCGCTTCCAACTATGCCACTTTCCTTGTGGGAGCTGCAGACTTTGCTGGTTGTTCGGTCATATGGCGGATTAAAGAGAACAGTGTACAAAAGTTTAAGAGCGGCGCCCGCCCCCCACTCCTAAAGCTTCACCTCCCCGAATCAGGATGCTCTCGCCGTAAGCGCTCGCTGCTAACGCCGGCCCGCCTCCTGCCGTGATCCGTGGCATGTTCTAGGAAGCAGTCCTCTCATTTTTACACCCGCTCTAGCCGCCTGGGCCTTGTCAGGGGAGTTCTCCGAGCTTTTGGACACCCCACCCCCCCACCCTCGCTCCCCCCTACTGCGATATCCTCGCATAGCCGCCTCGAGGACCAGCCAGGGGTGCGGTGCAGAGATTAGCCATCGGTTTCCTAATGGGCTGCACAGACACCCAGGCACTCCTCTCCCTCTTCTGAAGTCACAGCAGTTCTGGGTGCTGGATGTGAGCATGCCATGGCTTCTGTTTCCCCCTCTCTGAGCTCAAAAAAAAGCCCTGCTCTTCCGGTACCCAACACCGGGATGCTAATGTGCAGGGAGGACACGCGCACCACCAAATGGACAACCGATACTCCAGCCAGGAGAAGACCACCATCATTCCTCTGTAGCAAGCCGCTGTGCAGCTATTGCTATTATTAAGTAACCTCAGCTATCCCAGGCATCTATGCTTATATTACAATTGAAAAAAAATGAAGTGTGTGGGGGGGGGGGGGGGGGGGGGGGGGGGGGGGGGGGGGGGGGGGGGGGGGGGGGGGGGGGGGGGGGGGGG